>JAQQZR010000011.1:2201962-2248371 GCA_030068235.1 Notoglanidium macrostoma | reverse complement strand
ATTAGGTGTTTAACAACCTGTTACAAATACACCAGAATGCAGGAAATGGCATCTAATTCATTAAAAAATGTATGGGGAGGATCCACAGACCCCCCGCCAGTGTGTCCCCCCGCCACATTCAAAATGCTTCTGACGCCCCTGCTGATGGGCTCCTGTTTTGCATATGGACCGAGAATTTGATTTCCACTGGATTCCATTAGAGCTTCTCGTGGTCAGATTTTGTCTCGCCGTCTAGCGCTGTTCTTTGTCTGGGTATCAGCTGACGCCAACCACTGTTTTGTTTTGTTTTGGTGGTTAGATAAAACATGACACATGAACTAGCATGAGATTATGCAGGATCTCTAGGATTATGAAATTCCGTTAAAGTTGTACACATGACTGTAGAGACAACTTTTTAATTTTTTTTCACATCACACCGGTGCTTCTCTGGCATGCATATTTTGGTTGAAGGTGCAATAGTAGATTTATTTTTTATTTTATTTATTTTGGGGGGGGGGGGTATTCTTTACTTGTACAAATAATATGGAAGACATGTAGGAAATGATAATAAAAAAAAAAAAAAAACACGGATTAAGCAACTGTCTTGGCAAAAGCCGCTGAGAAAACCCATGCCTGAATGCTTGTTTGTTTAAAAAATAAAAATAAAAAAAATCACTCAAATGAAAAAAAAAAAGCAAGTCCCTCAAGTGTCGAACCTAAACATGAGACCTAATCTGGGGGGGGGGGGGGGTCTAATCTTTTGTAGTGCGCCTTTAAAGACCATAATGAAAAGCGCTTTCCCTTTACAGACTTTTGCAGCTCACCTTTAATGACCTTTATTCAGATATTGTTGGATGTTTGGACTCGCTCGGAGACGTTAGAGCTGTCAGCGTGGCATGTCTACACAGGCATATCGCACTAGATAAATAGCAGAACGAATGTTTGCCGATGTTCAGGCAAAGTTCACAGCAGTAAAGATTTATAGCTGCTGATGCCCTGCGGCACCGATGGCCTTTTCCTAGCATCCGAACACGGCGGCATTATCGTAAAGAATAAAAACAAAACAAAACCGGTGTGATCGTTGCCTGTTGGAGTGTGTGATGCTTTAACGGATGTTTGTGCACAGATTGTTTCATGTTTTCCTGGTCTGTGTCGTCCCAGAAGCTCGTAACGTGGCCTGTTATCTGGATGGGATGTCGGACTTGGCACAAGCCGTTTCACTGCTCAGCACTTATGACCAACCTTTGAATTATGACTCGGACTGTCACACACCTCGTTCAACTTTAACGGCTCGTGCCAGCGAGATGCCTGTAACCCGTGTTTTACCCGATATGATTGGGGTTTGGGTTTGTGTAGAAAACGACGCTTTCTGTAAGCATGTCTGCATGACTTAGCCCCAAGCCAGATTAAATATATTCACCTCCATCAAGCTGTACTAGACCTCATCCTCTAGATTAGAGTGGAGGATATTTGCAGGCTCTTAGACTGAAGGGATTACAAAGCCGTAACCCTGTCCCACCCGATCCCACTGGAACTTCGCTCTCGATCTTCAGCAACTCGACCTCCGGATTAGACCTAGAGATTTAAGCCCCTGTTCACACCTGGTATTAACACGCGTCTCATGTGATCCGATCTCAAGCGGACAGCCGAAATGATTCGCCGTTTACACCTGAGGTTGCCATCGGCGATGCTACCGTTACACAGCCAAACAAAATCTAACAGAAACAGTTGGCGCATAAGGTTAGCTAACAGAACCTAAAGCTCTAGAGATAGCTAGCCAGTAACAGACAAGACTCTGGACCAAGAAGTAATGCTGCTCAAGATTACGAGTTGAGGAGGCGCGCAACTTCCAATCTTCGGGTTAAGGATTCTAAGATGAGGGTTAATCCCTAAAGTTAGGAATTCTAGGACATTAAGTTGAAATGCTTGCACAATGTTGCAGATGATGAACAGCCCTTTTCAGTGATTTTCACGAAATCCGCCAAGCTCCAGTGTTTACCACAGAAGTGAGAGAGAACGTTTGTGAGTAACTACGCGTTCAGTAAACAGTATGTTAGCGAGCGTCACCTAACAGGAAATTTTTTTTTTTAATGTTTTTACGGTATTATGAAAGCACCTTTGTTGAATCCTTGCGATCGGATTTCACACGTCGATTCACAGACGCCGCACGCGTTGATTGTGTCAGCCTTCAGCTGCATTTATTTTCAGGCAGAAATGTCCCCTGATCGTATCTCGTTCCGCACGGGCTGCTTGAACCATTTCGATCAATTGGTCTGCCGTTGAAAATCATAAACGAATGAGACATTTGACGACGAAAGGAGCTATGAAAAGCACCTGCTTTTGTCTGTGCTGCGCTTTATCCGGGACACATCGAGACACCTTTACGTAGACCGGATAACCCAGGATGCATGTTAATTCCAGGTGAGAACAGAGCCTCGGTACCTGTTTCCTCTGCTACCTCTAGTTGGGGCAGTTCTGAAGGAGCCGTGACAGTGGTGGTGTGGTTGCAGGACCTTGCCCTCTGTGTCTACAATAGCAGAGGGGTGCATAGGTCTTTTCATCTCAACTCAGTGCTATAATTAGATGAGCATCAATCTCTGTATTAAAGTCCATAGAGGAGTGTATATATTTTTTTCAGGAGTACGTAACTGTGATGTATAGATGAGATATTAACCTCTGTTTTCTTTCTCTCCAGATGAAAGGAAAAACACAGTGTTGAAAGTTTCCTGTGAGGTGAACGGCTGTGAAAGAGAGAGAGCGCGAGTGACACGCCAGGCCCCGGAGCGAGCGACCGTCCTGCGAGGAGCTGCTGAGCGCACTGAGGACCGTCTACAGGCTCCCTGCCCGGGGCAGAGACAGCGCCCCTGTACACCTGCCATAATGGTGCTGTCACAGAGGCAACGAGATGAGCTGTGAGTTCACAATGTTGTTAAAATAATGCGGGCAAAAAGAAAACGCCTCGCGCTCCAAACAGACCTTGAGTGTGGCGCGCGTCGAGATAAAAATCCTGCTTGGTTTTGGAAAATGACCTTTCCCTTTGATAAATAATTAATAAAGTAGTCTCGGATCTAGGCTCCGTTTCAGGCTCATTCAAATAAATCTCAACAATGCCCACGAATATGATTCCCCTGCATATTTTAAGCTGCCGTGTTCACAGTCCTGCGCATTTATCTCTCTGCACCTCAGGGAGATTCTACAGCGACCTAGTTAGCGTTAATATTTTATAAAAGACTCCTATGACTGAGAGCCTTGGGTTAATTGTTGCATGAAGCATGTCTTCATGCTTCAGCTAGCAAAACTAAACCCTCGCGCACGCACTAGTCCTGAATTCCTTGCTCGGTCTCAGACTAAAGGACATTTTTATGCTTTCATAGTTTTCATACTCTGGACCGGTTGTAGGCTCGCTTGGGGGCGGGGCTTGTAATGACAGGCCCACAGTTCACAAAGAGTTCCGTCTAAGCTACAGGTCCACGAGCCACTTTTGCGCACACAGATTTGCAAAATGGTAGGTCCTGGATTATATTCCTTTGGCATCACAGGAAGCTGTAAAGAACGGTGTTTTTTGGATGCTCGGCACGCTAAGCCTGCAGCCGAGGAGATCTTGCAGATTTTTAGACGCGAGACGTACGTTTATCACAACATTGTCGGTGCAAGCAGAAACTCTGATTTTAAATATCTATCCGGAATTCCTTCTCCTCTGCTGACCATAACAAAGCTTTCCCTGGAATCAAGTGATTCGAAACTCGACCAGAGATCTGCTGTCCGTCCTACTCCAGGGTTTGAAAACAGCTTTCACACTTCACCAAGCATATCGAGCTCTCAGTGTAAATGGTCCCGAGTCTGAGGGAGAGAAAAATGTGAAAACACCCCAGAATGTATTATTAAGAACCAGCCTACGGATGGGTCGTCCTTTCATGTTCGTGAATTGGTGTGACAGATTATTGTGCTAAATATTCAACACATGATCTTGGACGATTCGGTCTTTGTGCGTTCAGAGTCTATGTAGAGTTTACAGGTCGCCGAATATGAGTGGTTGCTCTTAGAAACAATAACATATTAAAAAGTTTGTTATAACTGGAACCATGCTGTTACACATGTTCTGACCAATCAGATTCAAGCATTCAACTGCACATTGGTATGAGGTGTTAAAAAAAAAATTTGGTCTCGACTCAATATATGCTTTAATTGGAACTGTTTGTCTGTTTCACACACTCCCTTACTCTGACCAAAGCCAAACCCAACACCATTGTGAAAGAGGGTTAAGCGTTCGGCCTTAACGTCCCCGTTTAAATTTAGCCGCGTGCACGGCCCATAAAATATTCAGGACCATCTCAAGAAGTGGGAAGCCCATCTACATAATAATGAAGCACTGAAAGGACAGAGATTGTCTGTATGTCCATCTGCTCGCTTCTCCATGTCGGCTGGTCCGGTTCCACTTCCTGCAGCGTCGTTGTTTGAGAACACATCCATGCTCTCGCTGGGAGCTCGTAACCATGACAACAAGTGCACTTTTTTTTTGTGCAAATGCAACAATTGAATTTATTCCTACTCAACAGTAATTTGGTATAAATCTGTGCAGGCTGTCTTTTTTTTTTTTTTTTTTTTTCTTAGTATGTTTAAGAGCATGCATGCAGACATGATTGTCATAAAATGTAACATCAAATCACATCATATTGTTTATCACTGCTAAACGGAAGCTCTCGTCATTTCAGAAATCGAGCGATAGCGGATTACCTCCGATCAAATGGCTATGAAGAGGCTTATTCTGTTTTTAAGAAGGAAGCAGAGTTAGATATGGTAAGATCATTTCACCTCGAGCTCAATCACCTGACTTATTTCTGTCGCTTGCTACGAGTATCCATAAATGTAATTTCCACGTCCTCTTGGTTCCTGATTTGTTCTCCAGAATGAAGAATTAGATAAGAAGTACGCAGGCCTTTTGGAAAAGAAATGGACCTCAGTCATCAGATTACAAAAGAAGGTCAGTACACCTATGTCAGGTTAGTCTGGTTTGTTCAGTGTATGTTGTAGGTGTAAGCTCTTATTGTATATGTTAGTCAAGTGTTTGTGTGTGTGTATATATTATTACCCTCCTAGTGTCTTTCTTTAAACATTCTGTTTTATCACAATCCCCAGGGTACGCAATGATCCTTTACCCATTCGAACCCCTGTCTTATATTTCCTGTTAAGGTGATGGAGCTGGAGTCCAAGCTTAACGAAGCTAAAGAGGAGATCACTTTAGGAGGGCCCATGGGGCAGAAAAGGGACCCAAAAGAGTGGATCCCGCGCCCTCCCGAGAAGTACGCGCTCAGCGGACACAGGAGTCCCGTCACACGCGTCATCTTTCATCCCGTCTTCAGCGTCATGGTCTCTGCCTCAGAAGACGCCACAATTAAGGTACATTTTCAAGAAAGGCTGTGCGATTTCATATTTTCTGAGGAAAATTTAGAGCTCCTTTGGGAGAGTAGAAAGTGTTTATATGTTGCGGCGTGGTGATGCCATCTAAGCCGACAAACATGCGCGCTGCGTTTTATGCTGACTCACTGGCTGTCTCTATGGAGACGGTCACGATGCACCGGTTACCCAGAGCAACAGCGCAGCAAGCAGTTCTCTGGGCATCAGTTGCACCTCTCATAACAACTCTCCATTTTGATCAGAGGCTTCTTCACCTTCCTGCCGCGTCTATTAGGATCCGTTGACATTTCACAGGTAGCAGGCTTCTCGTCTCCGGAATTGACTGCCTGACCTTTTTAACACTTCGACGCAGGAATCTGTCGTGTTTCTGCAAGCCGGCCGTGTGATGTATTAAGGGGAGTAGTGCACGGGTTAGATGATCTGGAGAAGTAACTCTGACAGAGTTTACAGTTTTAGCTTTACATTTCTAGTGGCTTATTTAACCTGGCCTGAGCGTGCCCTTTGTTGCTTAAATAATTCCATATATAGTCTATAGCGCGTGTCTACTACAGTGCGCCCACCTTTTTGCCAACGTTTATTCCCAGTGATGAGAAGAGGGGGAAAATACACATGGGATCGTGGCAGGCTGGTTTGACCTGGTTTTGGTTTGAGCGGACAAAAGATGTCTTTTGCATCTGTCTGGAATACACGGACGAAAAACGAATAACCGCGACACTTTACGAATAAAGACGAAAATCCAAATAATAGAAATTCGGCATGGCCGAAAGTCTCCGACTTTCTGATAAATTGAAAGCCGGTACTGATTCACAATTATAGCAGGCTAATATATACTGGAAGTAGACAAAAAAAAAATAACGACTAATTTAATCAGTTTAGTTTGCCATACTTTACCAGAATATTTCATTCACATCCTGCAGTTTAGACAGACTTCCCTCTAGCAGCGAGGTACTGGAGAACAGGTGGAGGTAATCGCTCTGTGAGTGGACACTGACCCTATTAAATATTTGTCTGTGTGTATAGGTGTGGGACTATGAAGCAGGAGACTTTGAGAGAACTCTGAAGGGTCATACAGACTCCGTGCAGGACATCTCCTTCGATCAGACTGGAAAGCTGCTGGCCTCCTGCTCAGCCGACATGACCATCAAACTCTGGGACTTCCAGGGCTTCGAGTGCATCAGAACCATGCACGGTGAGCGAACCACGCAAATAAATGGCTCAGGTGGTCACGGTACACTGAAATAACGAACAAGGTATCCGCAGCATTTGGCATGAATTCGTCAGTGTTTACACACACACACACACACGCTTTACATTCTTTATGTCGGAACAGAAATGGAGTTTTGTTTTGTGGAGGAAAGGATCACAAAGATAAAAAGATGATATTCATCCCTGTGTATGGATATAAGCATGCTCCTTTTTTTTTTTTTTTTTTTTTCAAATGGCTCTGTTAAGCTGATAATTACTTTAATCACTTGTGAACTAAATATAGCACACTGATTCATAATCTGGAATTCCTTTGACCCTGTGTTTTCTTTCCTTAGGACACGACCACAACGTGTCATCCGTTGCCATCATGCCCAATGGTGATCATATCGTATCTGCATCGAGGGATAAAACCATTAAAATGTGGGAGGTGGCCACTGGGTGAGTCGAGAAGGCATTTGATTAGACCAGTAACAGGTTATAAGTGTGGGAAAATTTTAGCTGGAAAAAGGGATCTGCACATTGCTTGTGAGTGTATAGAACGGCACTTTATAATAAAGCATGCAAAATAGATTCTGTTTAGAATAGATTCTATTATTCTGTAATAGAAATATAGTTTGCTGTTTCCAACAAATCCAGCTTTTTTATCATATGGTCACGCTCGGTTCGAGTCTCGAAAGTAGAGAAGAGACGAGACACTGGCTCTTGTTTCAGTTTGGGGCGGGCCAAGGTTCCAGCAACAATTTGAATTAAAAAAATATATATAATTGTATCGTATACTCGAAGCATCCAATTTATGTTTTGTTCGTGGGAAAGGTCACAGATGAGCACCTGATAAGTCAAACATGTTTTTCCCCAACACGAGGCAACATCTGCATTGAGAATTACCGACATGTGTATCCTGACGGAACTGAAATGATCGGGCGACTGCTGAGTTGGGTGAAAAACAGTAAATAATTCAGCCTGTAATTTTCTCAGAGGAGGCCAGAGAAAAACACCGACCTGACCAATCCGGATGGTGGCAAAGTCACAGAGGAGAGCCTGTAAAATAGGAAATTACCCCAATTCTTCATGTAAATTTATTCCTGACCGAATAGAGCTATTGCTCAGAAACACAGAAATGGAAAAAGGTGACCAAGGCTTTACTAAGAGTTCATAGAAATCATAAAAATCACCAGAGCATGAGGAATACAGAGCCAGCAGTCATAAATTACAAATAATAGTTTCAAATATTTAGAATACGTGTATGCGGCGTCCTCATGTCCGCTACAGCACTACAGCTCTGTCTCTGGCTCATTTTAACAGCTCGTGTCTACAGAAGATAAATGTCATCCGCTCCGCAACCTGAAATACACAGCATTTTTGCTTCACTTTGTGCAGATTGATTGATTTTAGGATGGAATAGATCTCTCGTTTCCCGACTTTGATCAGAACCTCACTCAGCCAGTTTCGGACCGGTTGGTTTGGCGCGAACCAAAGCGCGATCATTGTGTTCTTTCTCAACACTAAAGAGAAAAATGCGTCAGGATTTGAGTTAAATGCTGTATATATCAAAGCATCCTAAGCAAGCAAAGAGCTAAATTTATTAATTAGAGGAATATTCTCTGTATCCATGTGTGTAGTTACTGTGTGAAGACGTTTGCGGGCCACCGGGAGTGGGTGAGGATGGTGCGGCCCAACCAGGACGGCACTCTGTTGGCCAGCTGCTCCAATGACCAGACAGTGCGTGTGTGGGTCACTGCCACCAAGGAGTGCAAAGCTGAGCTGCGTGAACACGAGCATGTCGTGGAGTGCATCTCCTGGGCTCCGGAGAACGCCTACCCCACTATACTCGAGGCCACTGGCTCTGAGGTGTGAATGTCACCTTGTTGTGTGTACTCGCAACAAGATTCCGAGTTTAGTGGCTTGCTGTTGTGCGTCACAACCATAAATAGATTTTTTTGTTTTTGTTGTTCTTTCCATAGAACAAGAAGAGCGGTAAGCCTGGTCCCTTCTTGCTGTCTGGATCCCGAGACAAAACCATTAAGATGTGGGATGTCAGTACTGGCATGTGCCTTATGACACTGGTAAGTTAACCATGAAGCCTTGGTTCCTTGTTTCAACCCAAAATATTACATAATTCATAACACAGTATGAGAAACTCGTTACTGACAATGACTAGCTCAACAAACGTGCGTCCTTGTGTCCGCTATACTTTCCGATGGGTTCTCCAAACCTTGCTTTCTTCTCCAATTTTCAAAGGTGGGCCATGACAACTGGGTACGTGGTGTGCTGTTCCACCCAGGTGGGAGGTTCATTGTGAGCTGTGCCGATGATAAGACCCTGCGCACTTGGGACTATAAGAACAAGCGCTGCATGAAGACCCTGAGTGCCCACGAACACTTCGTTACCTCTATGGGTGAGATTTAGTTACAGTTAGCAGTCTGCTTGTAGTATGTTCCTCTGCACTGTGACATCTTCGAAAGAGACACGCATGCTGACTTTATCTGGCTTGGATGAGGCACATGTTCCCCGTTTTCACTCTGAGATGTCACACAAGTCACTTGCGATATTTGTCGTTTGGCACTTTTACGTTCATGGCCGTGCGATGTCCATGTTGTGGCTCCTAATGTTTCCTTTTTGCCTGTTTTGGCAACAGAGCCTCAGCGCAACAAAGCCTGATTCTTTCTCGGATGCGTCTTCTCTTCCGTGCTGCTGAACAGATAAAGCCATAAATGTCTTCGCTCGCAAAACAAGAAACTTCCACCTGTTGTTTATCAGGGCTACTTCACTGTAGCGTCTCATAGTTGAAATAATTAGATTTCTTTCGTATGAGATTTTTGTTTGTTTACTGCTTCTGACCCTTGAGGTTTATTTACCGTCTCCGTGTCCGTTTCGCAAGCGTTCCTGATCTGGATAAGTAATTAATAAAAATGCTTATAACAAGCAGCAACTCGTAATAAGTTTCCACTGTAATGATGCAACGTACATGACATGCGTATGTCCGGCCACGCCCCATTGTTTTCTTCCTCACTCAAAAGCCACATCCCGTTGTGTCACAAGCCACAGCCACAATCTCGCAAGCCTACAACGTTTTAATCGGTGTGAAAATTAGTTGTTTGATTTACATATTAGCTTCATTAGTATGTTCGAGACGTAGTTCAACCGGGTTAGCTGTGTGCACTCACTAGCAATTGTTAACGTGTACACGTTTAATGAGATGTATATGACAGGATAAGTTATTGTCTTCATTTTTTTTTGTGTGTATCCAATACAAAACACAGGTAGGAACTAAAGTTGTGAACGGGGAACTGAAGAAACATCGGACCACGTACGAATCGTTTCAGTCAGAGCTAGTCACTTCTGGATTTGTCCGGCTTTACCGTGTAGCGCCTCATTCCCACAGAATTGAGAGAATCTAAACTCGGATATCACTTCAAGCCGGTTGTCGATCGTCATGTGGTAGAAGACAAGTCGCCAGCTGGCGTGCGTCTAACTCGGGCCTCAACACTGGTATTGATCCATGATTCAACCGTGCTGATGCAAAGCAATATCCGTAGACCGAGAGTACCGTTAACAGTTGTCCCGAGGGCAGAGCATCGTCCTCAGGAAACCTTCACCGTAATCTGATTAATAGTGATCTTTTGATTCAGCTTCCAGTACGTGGATGAAATAGACTTCTGTGACAGACACGGAAGGGAAATTGTTACTTTGTAAATGTGAAATTATAAGGACGCTTTTGCTCATCATTTATTATTTTTTACTAAAAAAAAAAAACAACTTTTTTCTCTTCCTGCAGATTTCCACAAGACTTCCCCCTACGTGGTGACGGGAAGCGTAGATCAAACAGTCAAAGTGTGGGAATGTCGCTGATCTCACGCGCCCCTGCCCCTCCTCTGTACCACCACTCCTCCCTGCCACAACACTCGTCCTTCGGGATGTACTCATCACCATGGCTACCACCCCATCCAGCGCTCTTCTAATAACTATTGTCCTTTTATGTAAATTATTCTGGATGTAGTTTGAGCTTATTAAATGTTACATAAAAGACACCCTCACAAGGAGAGAACAACAAGTTAAGAAAAAAGTAAAAACAAGTATTCTTGCATGGTGAATCCCAAACTTGTATACTGTAATTATTATTATTTTTTTTGCTTACCATCATCTTGAAGGGTTAAATAACATCCAGCATCGCGTGACAAAAGGCAAGAACGGTCCTTTCTGGGGAATTCAGAAACAGGGCACTGAAAACCAGGCTCGCTTTCTTTTCAGCTGCACAGTCATCATCCGCTGATGCTTGAGAGAGAGAGAGAGAGAGAGAGAGAGAGAAGGCAAGAAACTGTTTTTAGTGCTGTCACTAAACCAAATTAAAATCTGATTGAATGTTTGTCCTCTTAAAGGACTTATATTGATGTATTTTAGGTGCTAAATGCTGTACAGTCATCATTAATTCTAGAGGAGATGTTTGAAAATCTCACTGAACTAAATGGGTGTAGAGATGGACGCGTTAAGGGAAAGATTCCTCGTACGTTAGGATTTGTATTGAGAGCAGTTCGGCCCTGTTAAATGATCGTGTATATAACGAAAGACAAGTTTAAGTGACGTCTCGGAAGAAAAGAGGCAGAGGATGAATCACCAGTGTAATAGTAAACCCCCGACTTACTTAAGTGCACTTCTTGAAGGAGGTCTATGACGCGTGTGAAACAGGTTTTGGGTTTTTTAATTTGGTCCTGCATGCGCAAAACGTATCTCCGCCCTCTTCATGGCCATTTCATTTTGTCCTTCACTTGGTTGATTGACCACTAGAGAGTAGGATATTATTCGGATTATACGCGAGGAAGCCAGATTTTCCACACGGAATTCCACCATGTTTAAAAACAGCCATGCACCACATTACCAGAAGCTTTTACACATTCGATCTGTGCATCCTTTTAGATTTCTAGGCAGATCACACGTCATCTTTCATACAATACTTCATTAGGTAACAGGGATTTAACCCACCAACACTGACACCGCACGTGAAGGGGGAAGGCCACTTATTGCATGGTCACAGCTTCATCAGTCCATTCTGCAGCTTTGTGTTCTCTACCATCGTGTGTGTGTGTGTGTGTGTGTGGCTCCTCTGCCACTGATCGAAGCTTTTCAACACGTTCTCAGCGGTACTGCTTCGTGTCCTTGTGCAGGACGAGCTACCAAGTCGTGAATCAGGGAGGCTAGTGACTCTCTTTCTTTCTTTCATTTTTTTGGCCGATTATCTCGTCCACCAAATTTGCTCTGATGGACCTGCCGAGTCTGGCTGCGTGTGGTAACGATAAAGACGCCGCCTAGCTAGATCACCAAGTGCAATAACAATAGGCTGCTCTGTGTTAACCCCCCCCCCTTTTTTTTTAATGGACGGACAGGTATGCGTGACTCGTGTGTGCGTGCGTGCGCACATTATACGCAGACGTGTAGAAAACTAACCTCCTTTGTGTTGTGCTGGAACTGACCCATTTTGAACGAAGCAACACAAATGTGAAGCGAGACGTTCTCCCCTGGATAGTGTTAGCGTGGAACTTGTAGCATCCTGAGGGAGTTCTGTAGGAGGTGCACGCGGTTGTAACATTTTAAACGGTGGTTGTATAGGCCCGGCCTCTGCTATTCCAAAGCTGTGTATGTAGTATCAGTGGACATGTGAAAGGATCCTAGAGCTTCGCTGTATGTGCAGTAGGTTTGTGCATTCAGTTCGCTCCGAGTCCAGTCGTTTGCTCTCTATGCCTTGTTGATATACTGAAGCCCTCTTGACGTAAAGACCTTCATTCTGTTTTTTTGTGATCTCACTGTTCACACACTCACATATACACTGACAAAATATAAGTTGTGTACCAATATATCTGGATGTCATTGTTTGCAACATAATTAAGAGTAATAAAAACTGTAAATATAAAGCAGTTCCTTTTTGTCTTGTGTTTTTGTTTTCTTATAAATCAAGAAGGATTATTTACTGTTTGGAGGTTTAATTACTGTATATTTCGTAGTGTTACTTCTGTATACACGCCATGGCCAAAAGTATATGGACACCCCATCATCACACCCACGTGTGAGACTTCACTAAAGTGTGACCACAAATCTGAACGCACACAACTCGACAGAATTTCTTCGCAGTAGCATTAAGTTCATTTTCTTCATCGGAGATAAGAAACCTGTGCACTCGAACCCAACCTTTACAATCACACTCCATTACCTGTGAGACAAAATCAGCAAGTCAGGGAGGTTCCGGATCATCAAGGTGGATTGCGCTTGAAGGTGATTTCAGCCGTATAAGCAGCCAATAGCAACCGAACAGACCTCATTGCTCTTACATCCTTCAGAATGTTTTAAGCAATTTTAAGCTTGAGAGTACACTGAAAATGTGTGATTTAAATTCGCAGAATTTCCTTTTTGTAAATGAGTTTATAATCTCGTCACAGTAATGATCCACCTTCCAAAAGATTGGTGCGTTGCTTCATAACCACCATAAACCTATATAAGTATCAAGCAAATAAAGGTGTGTCGAGTCAGAGCAGTGATAACGCTGTCTGTCTACCTTTCTACAACATTTACATTCACCAAACGTAATCCATCCAATGCGTCTCTCCTGGTCAGATTATTGGACATTAATTAGATTATAGGCTTGAAACAAAAATCTATTGGATGCTAAATTGTATAGAAAATTCCCAGGTCGTCTGAAAGACAGGGGTGGAAAATTACAATTTTTTCCACCTGGAGGACATTATTTCATGATTTTTTTCCCCCTTCCTACACACGTAGGAGTGAGCACTTGATCTGATTTTCTCACATGTTGTGATGATTTTTTCACTTTTTTCCCCCCTGGAAGGGCACTATCAGGACACTTCATCATGTTTCCTGGCACGTACAGGAACTGCTTATTGCTTATTCTCCACAGGAAGGGCATCCTAGGTGGCACTTTCAGTCTTTTTCTGACTATGCCCTGTCCCAACAACTCTTCTACAATGTTCAGGTCTTCAATGATGAATTTAAAACATTTGAAATGGAAAAAAATAAAGAGTTCAACACTAAACAGCTCCTGTAATTTAAACAAATGCATGTAGGAGCCATTAAAGGAATCTGCATTGACGTAAGAGATGTAAGGGAAGGCTCATAGGCGTGTACTTGCTGGCATGGTTCTCAGAAATGATGAGCACATGGGAAGGAGATAGCATTTCAGTCTTGAGCGTACACCCACTAGTGGCTGCTTTCTGGTGGAAGAGCTGGCATTACGTCATGCAGCTGTGCTACAGACTGGGACAGAGCAGTCAGCCTTCCTCTTAGAGCACTACGTCATATGCACGAAGTCGTGTTAGGAATATCCGCCGCGCAATTAATCCCATCACGTATAATGTCCATATTTATGAATAATCAAATTCAGGATGTTCTTAGTAAAAAAAATATTAAATATAAATATCCTCCTCTGAATCACTCAGGATCATTACTACAATTTATAATAAATCATGATCCTGATTTCTAATGCTTTCATTTCTCATGTCTCTGGTTTATCTTTACACACTTAGTATGCATATTAAATATCCAAATATCTAAATTTAAACTTTCTTATCTTTGAGATAAATTTGTTTACCGTCAAAATCATCTAAGTATATCATCAAGGTCAGGAATATCGGGTCAAGAAAATTGCTCCTGAAAACAAAGAAGTGGATTTGATTTTGAAATTTGACTTTCAGGTGTAATGTTTTTGTTTTTTCACTCATGGCATTCCTACACATGGGCCATCCATTTATTTTGTTAATATGAGGTATTTAGAAAAAAAATTATAATTCATATGATGTGTAATTTTTTTAAAAATTTATGCACAAAAAGGTTAATGAATAAATTGTGCAAGTATTTATTGTCCATTATCTACAACTATATGTATTCACTGTATTTATGTTTTAATGAAATATCCTGTATTTTCTTATTTTATATCTAACACATAAGCATCATTGCCCTGTCTTCATGATCATGTAATGCATTTTGAAGTTTTATTAATAAAACACAATTTGTGAAATATCTGGATATTTGTTCTCTCCCAGATCTCAGTGCATAATTTTGACGCTGATGATGGAAGAGCATGATGTACATGATGCTTCATGTTTCAAGGTCATAAAGATAATCCTGTTCCGATGTCTCAGACAACACTGAAGTCAAGGGTAAGGACAGATTTCCTCTGTTAATTGAAGGTGTTTTTGGATAGTTAAACAGTCAGTTGTTTGTTCTGCATTGCATTTTCGAGATTTATTTTATTTTTTCTAATACTGTATGATGAATGAATATGGAGTGTATTATCTCTGATATTTCTAATCTATATTTCAGGATTCACATCAAGTGAGTACATTTCACGTTAAGTGATGTCAAGATTTAAAAAAAAATAGAGCATTTGTAAATAATCAATCCCTGTACATTGGATTAAGTTTGTCCTTGATAAAGAGACAAGCAAATCACACTGTAGTTACTGGACTCACCACACGAGGGAGCTCTAAGCCTTAAGTAAAATAACCTGCAGCTCACAACGCCAACAAAAACCGGATTATGTCATATTAAAGGTAGGGATAGGTCTTTTTTTTTTCTTCTTTCTTTCTTTTTTGGTTATATTTGGTTCTCTCCATGTTTTTACCAGCAATCAAGAAGTTTTTTGTTTGAGGTAAAACTCACACCCAATGCTGTGTAAACAGGTGAATAAAAAAACAAATGATGATCACAAACGTTAACCGTAATCAGTGCTTGCCTGACAATCAAAATGTGCTTCTTCGAGACAAGAGAAGGAGTCAAGAAGAGGACAATCAACACTTTGCTCACTGAAGAGTCACTTTAAGCCAAGCGAGTAACATTACTTGATGACTTGTTACTCAGATATACATAATTTATACACAACACAATGTGATGAACTGAATTACCACCACAATGAACAACCAGCTTAGGTTTTTGTTTGTACCCATTGTTTTGATCTGTAATATTATAATCGCATTCATTGTATTTATTATTGTATTACCCGTTAAGCCCTTTTTGTTAGGTTGAGAATTTATGCCAATATCTACATCATGCACTAGATTTGGAAAAGAAAGAAAGAGAGCGCGGACTACAAAGCATCTGTGTATCCTCACTCAGGAAGCTTAGGCTACTTTTGTCCTGAAATATAGAAGAAATTATTTAATCAATTTTTCGGTGACAACTAAAGGAGATAGAATCAGGGATGCATATTGAAAACAAATCCAAGTGCTCTAATCTTTAGGCTTGTCTTCTGTGGGAAGAAGCACTGAAGATAGGACCTGTGTTTAAATGAATTCTGAGTTTCATAAACCTTCAGCTAGCTTCTAAAATCACTGGCACAAATATAGTCTACACAGTGGTTCTTAAAAGGACAGTCCAGACATGACATTTAGACAGGTTGTAATTTAGTAACAGTAATAGAAATCACAGCCAATGATTATCAAAGGTATATTTTTTATTAGGTCATTATATACTTATATCTTATTCACTCACAGGCTACTGTAATAGGAAAAACCTTTACACTATTTTAATTATCCAATCAGCCAATCATGTGGCAGAAGCGAAATATATAAAATCATGGAGATACCATAAACAGTCACATCACAAGGTGATGAAAATGACCAGGAGATGTTTGTTCCAACCTTCAACTGCCCAGTTTCTGTGACCTTTGCCAGCATTGGAACCGGATGTGGTCTTCCGCTGTAGTAGCTCATCTGAGTCGAGACAAGTTTTGAGCATTCTGAGATGCTTTTCTGCTCACCTCTGTTGTAAAGAGTGCTAATTTGAGTTACCGTAGACTTCCTGTTGCAACAAATCAGACCTCTCTCACTGGATGCTTTTTTGTTTGTTTGTTTTACGCACCATTCTGTGGAAACTATGTGTGTGAAACTCCCAGCAGTTTCTGAAATACTCAAACCAGCCCGTCTGGCACCAGCAACCATGCCATGGTCAGTCACTGATCACATTTTTCCCCTCTTTCTGACCTCACTAACTCCAAAACAAGCATAAATAATGTCAACTTGGACCTAATCAGTGGAAAGTTCAGGAATAGAAAGCTATGGGCTTACAAGAGCTTTGAAATCTCCTGGGTTATGATAAGCAATGAAATTCTCTATTGCTGTAACGTTGTCATTACATGTATATTTTACATATACTGTACATCAAAATGTCAAAACCCACTTGTCCGGTTGAACTATTTTAATAAGACAGAAATGAGGATGGAACCATCCAACGTCCCTGCACTATAACTGTAAAGATATTTCTGCTGCAATGTTTATTTTTAATATTTTATGCCTTCTACAAAGTTTATTTTTAAAATCCGTGAATTTTTTTTCCGGTCTGTGAGATTTTATGCATGTTGGCTGCCTGACTGTGATCACACTTCTGTCACTTATGCCTTATGTCTGCTGTTGCAGCATGTGTGTGTGGGCATTTGTGCTTTCACTAGAGTGACATCAGCACTGACGCACTTCCAAAGCGCTGTGCTGATTGGAGGAGACTCGGTGTCTGTTTCCTGGTCGACCAGGGTTTTCCTCTCTGTCGGTGCGTTACCATGCCAACGCTCATTCATACAGATGGCAGGAGTGATGATGTGAAATGTCCTGCACTGCTGCTACAAAATAAGCTTGCTAACAGGTTCCTTTATTTTCAGCCACAGCTAACAGTGGAGGAAGTTTCACTTCAATGCTCCTCAAATGCAATATCGAAATAATATTATTTGCGGAATCTGTTGAAATGCAACTCACCCAGCATTTATTGCTATCTCATGTTCACAGTCCATCACCAGTTGCTCTCTCACCACGTGACTTATGCTTGTTCATAATAATTTTTAAAATGTTCAACTGATAATCATGAGGTCCAGGTTCACAATGAACAGCGTAACGAACACCTTTCTTTCTAAAAGAAAAAAATTTAAAGTGGTCAAAAATATGTGGACACCTGACCGCCACAAAGCTGGAAGCACACAGTTGTCTAGATACTGGTCACTGACCCTGAACATCTTTGGATTGGACTGGAACACCGAGTGCACTCCAGGCCTCGTCACCCAACAGTAGTACCTGACTAGTGCTCTTGAAGCTGAATGAACACAAATCCCCACAGCCATGCTCCAAAATCTAATGGAAAACCTTCCCAGATGAGGTTATTATAACAGTATAAGGGAGAATAAATATGAAATGGGATTATTCACTCATTCACTCACATAAGGCATTAGGTGGAAATACACCTGTATCACAGGGCATGCACACGCGCACACACACACACACACACACATACACACACATTTACACACTAATTCACAGCTTGGGGCAAATTACTGTAGCCAATTCACCAGTTGAGAGGTGGAGGAAACTGGAGAACCTGGAGGAAACCAACATAGATATGGGAGGAACATGCACTCTTAGTATTATTAATTGTAGTAGTAGTAACAGTAGTAGTCTAATTGTGAGTGTGTGTGTGTGTGTGTGTCTGTGTATCAACGAGAGAGAGAGAGAGCTGTGGTAGTCCTGCATATAAAACAAATGAAGACATGCAGAACATACTGTAAGAGTTTTTCATGTTCAGGGTTTTTAAAGGGTTTTAATATGCAATATTTTACACATTCCAAATATTTTGCCTAACAGAGCCAATACGGCTACCGCATACTGCTGCTATTTATAGCCAAAGCTGTGCCAGTGTACTATTTTACCGTGTTATTTTATTTGATAGTAGCCTATCATGTTTCTGACGACGCCACCGTTCAAAAATCTAAACCTGATCACGTGCTTCTGGGCGTGTCTAGCAGACGCGTGACTCAGCGTGATTGACAGGATCCAAGACGGCGAGGCGAGGCCGGGTCACGCGCTCGTCATGCAAATAAGGCGCGCTGCAGCCCAGCGGGTGCCCATGTGGACGGACACCACGCCGTGTTGTTCTGCACGCTGATTGGCTGCCTCAGTCCGACGCACTTTAATCATATGCATATAAGGCGCGGCTTGGAAGACCGTCTGTAAAACGCGGAACTGTACATCAGGATCGAATTATTCGAAATCTTGAAGCGCAGAAAAAAGAACGCGGTATCACTTTTAGAAATAAAGGCTCTACATTTTTATTTTATTTATTTATTTACATATTATTATTATTATTATTATTATTATTATTAACCTAATCTTGGGTTACTGTCTGGGTATAGAGTTTAGCACATGCTCCCTGTGTCATTATGGGTTTCCTCTGTGTTCACCAGTTTCCTCCTACCATCCCAAAAACTTGTGTTTACATGATGCTCTGAGATGGACTGGGCACTGCTATCCAGGGTTAGTTCTGCTGCCAGGATTGGTCCCAGGATTGGGTACTGTGACCCTGAACAGGATAGAGGACCTACTAAAGATGAGTGAATGATAATATTTAATATTGAGTTCTTATAGTTATTAGCTCAATCACATTTGAATGGGTTTAATCCAAACCTCAATAACTCAAAAGCAAGATTGTCCATAAATAAAGTCGGCTTGTGCAATGGAAAGTTTGTGAATTAGGTGGCTCGTTACTGGTAATACCTTTGGAACACAATGTCCAACATGTACATATAGCCATTAAAAAGTACAAACAATACTTTTGCTTTGTACTTTTACTTGTGCTTTCAAACAACCCCAGCCCTGTGCTGCATGCAGTCTACAGTGCTCGAAAAAGAAGCCATGGAAAACGGCATTTTAACCAACGTTGGAGCTCTATTTCAGGCTAAAATGACTTTCAGACTTTGTTTATTGTTTATGGTTTGTTTGTTTATGGTTCAGAAATATTTCCAATCAATAAAATTTGGTTCTAAATATTCTGTGAGCCGAATTCAGTCGAATTGTGCAGCCCATACCGTGAATGGAAATCGAATCATGACCGGAATGTATCGTTACTCCTCTAAGCACCATATCTGTGCGTGAAGTGAAACTTTATTTGCACAGAACACAAAAGCATAAATTAAAGAGTTTTTTTGTACAACAATGGACCTGTAATTCGTTTTGAAATCTCTGACTCCTGATCCGGAGTATTAACCTTATTTTCTAGAAGCGATAGTATTTAGGGGTGTGGCTTCGCGTAAGGAGGCGGGGCTTGATCGCTATGCCGCCTTCCACTGTGTTGTGTTTTCTGTTACTCGCATCGCCATCTTGTTGCAAGTCAAGTAATGCACGTCTGAGGAATTTTCGGAAGAACTGTAGAGATTTTTTTTTTATATAACTGTAACCGTTAAGTAAGTGGTAAAGATTAGTGTGCGTGAGCAATCCGGTCATCCCGCAAACACGCAACTTGCAGTGTGTGCGTGCGTGCGTGCGTGCGTGCGCGTGCGTACGTGTATATGTGTGTGTGTATGTGTGTGTTTTAAAGACTCTGTATCCGCTCGGTGTACGAAATGAGTATTGATACACTGCTGGAGGCGGCTAGATATCTGGAGTGGCAAGCCCAGCAACAACAGATTACACGTGGTAAGGTGAAGGGGGTGAGTGGGGGTGAGTGAGTGAGTGGGTTTGTTCACTGTATAGAGAAATTATGAAATGTATATGCATTTCTGTGTGTGTAGAGTAATGCATGTTGCAGCACTTATAAATGTGCAACAACGTATTAATGTTCTCCACAACACGCAGTGTAACATGTAAACCCTCACCTTGTCACAGTGTCATTGGGGTATTGCTGATGCTTTGTGTGATTTTTTTTTTTTTCCCACATTTTTTGTTATTGTTGTCGATATATTCAACGTTATTTAGTAGCGTAAGTCCGCGCGAGCGTTGTCGCTTTGCTCTTGGTTTCCGGGTTAAATCCGTGCTATATTTAGTCGGCGACTCCGCGCGCGCAGTCCCGCCGTAGTGGGTGGGTGAACACACATACACACACACACACACTTTGTATATCTCTGTAGGAAATTGGCTTGCACTGCGCGCGCACGCAGTATTTTTTTTCTGAATGTTTATTAGTTTCCTGAATTAAAAACTGTCCTTAAGGTTTGACCATCTTTCTTTTTCAAGATAGGGAATGTCGTAATGCTTGTGCGTTGGGCGGTGGCGAGTGTGTGTGTGTGTGTGTGTTTACAGCATGACATTGTCGCGTGACTTTTCGCCTTACTTCCTACTTCATGATTTTGTACCTCTGTGGGCTTTTCCTTTATAAAATCTCTCTCCTCGGTTAAATTTTCAAAGATCAGGTGTGTGTGTATTATCGCAACAATCTGGGAGTAGGGTTTTTTCCCGTTTTTTTCCCCTTTTTTTTATTTTTCAGTGCTGGAGATGACGTGTCACTCGGTCCACACCCCCGATGGATAGCGCGTGCTGTAGGTCCGCCCCTTGCGACCACGTGCGCACTAGTCAGGCCCCGCCCCCTCCTGAGCGAGTGGGACCGCCCACCACGGGTCACGACGTGGGGAAGTAGGGCAACACCCTCCAGCCCCGGCTGTCTAATGCACGCGTTATATAATGTGCTGTTAGCGTTTTTCCCCCCCCTTCTGTAGTGACAGTGAAAGAGTGGAGCTGAAACTATAATTTTTTTTCCTTCAATTTAAATGCAAATCTCTCTGAACGTGTTATAAAGTAGATTGTAAACTATCTACACTTTTATCCATTCTTACTTTGTAACTACCTGGAAAACATTGCACACACGTTTGTTCGACTTTTCTGATTCTGTATAAAATGATATTAGTTCCTTACACACATTAACCTAATATTCTACTTGCAGGATGACAGTAAAGCTATTATAATGTATTTTATGTATTTATTCGTATGGCAGGTTTCATGTTTGAGTCAGTGCAGTACACAAAAGAGTAAAAACAAGACGGAATAAAATAATAAGTGAACCCTAGCTTAATGGCAATTTTAAAAACGTAATTATTGTAAAAAAAGAAAAATAATAATAATAATAATGAAGGAAATGGCAAAACATAAGACATTGGTGAAAAAATTGAAAATAGTGTTAATAAAACTAACAACATTTTTTAAAAATTAAACCAATCTACAGGTATGCCAGTTTGAACAGGTGGGTTTAAAAAAAAAAGTTTTTCTGTATATAATGTAATTTGCACGGTAGTGTGGTGGTTAGCACTGTCGCCTCACAGCGAGAAGGTTCTGGGTTCGATCCCCGGGTCACCCAGGGTGCCTTTCTGTGCGGAGTTTGCATGTTCTCCCCGTGCATGCGTGGGTTTCTTCCGGGTGCTCCGGTTTCCTCCCACAGTCCAAAGACATGCAGATTAGTGTACTTCTGTGTGTTCTCGTTAAATAGAAATGCCTCGTACACGAAAATATTGAATGTAGTTAGACTTTAACCAGGCCAAAGTTTATGCTTACATTTTATTTGAACTTGGCTCATAATAGAGCTTATTTGAATGCATAATGGCCTCTTCCTGCCGAGTTTGTTGTCCGAGAAGCCCTTCATGGATTTGAATATTTTAAGCCTTAGATGGGCAAAGCGACTTGTTTTGTCCTTTCTCCCGTGGTGATTTCTGGGGAAATGGCATCGGTGTACAGTTACTCAAGAGGCGTGCCAAGTCGTGAACCATGTCGGTTTGAGCCATTTGTGTTGTAATGTGCACTTTAGGGTTTATTGATATTTCGCAGAAAAAGCATAGGAAATAATTATGTGTTTTAATAGCCTTCAAATAAAAGTGCACATAAATAACAACGGACAAGAGAATGGTATTTAAGATCAGCCCGATTTGATAATCAGTGGTCTTTTATATGGTACTTTTAAGAGGTACACTGTGTGAATCTATGCCTGTACAAGCTTGCGTGGGTTCCTCGCTTTGTTTGTGCTCCAGACCGCATGTGTGAGTAATTGCGTGTGCTTTGGAGAAGGAGGGAGGGAGCTTAAATGGCTGTGTCCTGTTGGCACGTTTTTTTTCCCTGACTCACAGTAGTCTATGTAATCTTTATAAGGAGACCGGCCACTGCTGTGCCAGAAACACATGTCCAGTAAGAGCTGTGGTGTCCTCAAGGGTGTTTGTCCATCTGTTAACGTCTTATCCAAGAGCCTCGATCTATGGTTCTCCTACACCTCATTAACGGAAGCACTGTTTGGGGGATATAGGAGCAGTACGCACTGCTGTTTTAATGATTCTTCGGTTAAAAAGAAAGGCCAACGCGATGGAGGATGTTTGCTCAATGGTGTTACTTTATTTGACAGGTCGTGTAAATGAGGCAGTCTTTTCGCATGGTTGTAGCGTACGTTCAAGTCTGTAAGCGTTTTCTCAGTTTTTAATTTGCTCAGCGTGCAGCTCGCCTCCCCAAAGCCTTGTTCTTGCGAAACCGTGATGCGCACAGTGGGGGAGAGTCGTGTTTTGGGTACCCGCCTGGTACCAGCCTAATTTGACGTTCAAGGATTCCCACGTGCCTCTGTGTTGGTCTCTTTGCATCCATGGCAACTGTCGCCTCGCACGCTCGACCGCATTAGCAGCTCTCGCTCTTTTTTTTTTTCGAGAGGGACGCAGCGTAGGCACTGCAGCAGCGGATCACAGCTCGTGTCTCATAGCGCTAATGACATCAGCTGAAATGTTCTTTGGGCAGCCCGCAAATCCCCTCCCCCTTCTCCTATTAAAATCCAACCCGAAGAACAAAAGCAGGAACCCTCAGCCATTGGTTAATGCCAACCCTACAGCTCCGTCTGTCAATCACTACAAACCGACCAATCAATGAGTCTGCAGACGAGACGCAGCCTCAGATTCCCCCATGCTTCCTCTACATGCTGCTGAATGATATCAGGACTGTGGTGCTGGTTTCTGGGTCAGACACCTCCCAAGGCTTTTCTCTTAAGCACGGATTACGCTTTGTCAGACGTGTTTCTGAGAACTTCTGAAAGTCTAGAACGTTCATGATTTTTGTTTTTTAAGAACAGCAGGCAGTTCCTAGCCATTGACTGCTGTCCATTGCACAGGTGACGCGGGGTGAACAGAAAGTACACACTCCATTGTTAAGTAAAAATGGTCTCACGCTTCAACGCTGACAAGGACGTTGGACGTTTTTAGTGTATTTAAAAACAGCCCCTTAATGACGACTTCACAGGAAACAGCTCATTGCGTTGATTTGAAAGTAGACGAAGCAGCTCCGGGTAAACCATGTGAAATGAGTAACATGACAAATTAAGAATATACGTTGTAGGCTGTTTTAGGAAAAGGGAGTTTTGCTGCTGAATTCTCAATTCTGATTATTCAGAAGTTTTTCTGTAACAGCAGCTTTGACAGTGGCGCTGGCTATAACGCACATCACACGTGTATATTAGTGCGCGCGTTCTAATGTTACCGTTTCTAGATTAACAGCTCATGTACAGGAACTTCACAATTTTTTTAAAAGGTGTTGTTATTTAACAAAAAAATAAATAAAAAGATGTATATTGGTTGATAGGATGAAACTTTCAGTAGAATGTTATTAACGCTTATGGAAGGAGTCTCCAGTGTCAGCGCTTCATAACAGTCAGAAGGCTTCCCCTGAAAAGGAAGCGTAAACCAGCCTTTATCTGTCTCTTTAAGCTTTAGCTCCTCCCACTGTGAGCCATGACGCTTTCTGGACAGCTCAGTGCTGACTGACGGGACCTGCTCTGCCGGTTTTAAAGTTACACGTGTGTTACGCTTCTGGTAGCAGAGGAGTCGCCTTTCTTCTTTTAAAGCCTTGCTTGAGGTTCATGTGGTGAACTGGGTTTTTAAATGTCTGGCCTCGGTTGGTGTAGTGTGGTTTATTCACACTAACAGTCTCGGACCAGTAGCAAAAAGCGCGTCTTGTGCTTTTTACTAGTTTTATGTATGCTGACTGGCAAATTTATCAGGAACACCATACTTATACAGGGTGCTTTGTGGCATTCTTTGTAAGGAGCCCAATGTGTGTCAAGAAAACGTCCTCAAACTGTTAAACAACCTGAAATGTTGAGACAAGGCAGGTTGGAGTCATCACATCATGCTGTTGAAGCCAAAATCTAAACCATAACATCTGTTTTGGTGACTTTGTTCCCGCTGTAGTTTCAGATTCTGTTCTGGCTTACAGGAGTGGAACTCTGTGTTGTAGCCCATCCGCCTTAAGGTGACTTCTTGTGCATTTTGAGATGCTTTTCTGCTCACCACGATTGTAGAAAGTTGCTACTTGTGTTATCGTAATCCTTTCTTTCACCTCGAACCATTCTGGCCATTCTCCTCTAGAGTATAGTAGAGTATACATATCTATATATGTAGATATATCTCTGTGTGTATCTGTTCACCACCTGCTTCAGTGTCATCCTCGAACTTTTCTCTCCTTCCAGAGGAGGATGAGCGACGACAAAAGGCGCTCCTGTCCTGTGGAGCAGAACCCAAGCGTCCAGAAGTCGCTGCCACATCTATCCAGCCGGCGCAGGTCAACCACGCGAGCTGGGCTGATGAGGCACGAACAGAGCCTCGCAACCACCAGCCACGCCCTCCGGCCCCAGCCCCAGCCCCCTGTCCCCTGCCTCCACCTACACCCATCACAGTCATCCCAATCCCTGTGGTTCCTTCTAACCCCGCAACATCGGCGCTCCATACAGCCTCCCCTATACCAGTGGTGACTTCTCTGGCTACAGCGCTATCCTCTGTAGGCGCTTCTTTACTCAGCCCTGTAGTGAAGGACACGCACTCTCCCCAGCAGCAGCAGCATCTTCAGCAGCTTCAGCATCGCCCCCTGATAACCCACGTGAAGGCAGAAAGCAGCACCTTGCCTCAGTCAGGCACCAGTCCGAAGCAGCAGCCTCAGGCCCTGCTGCAGACGTACCCGGCCCCCATCATCACCCCCCAGCATACCCTGCTGGCCCAGCCCACTCTCACACAGCCTCAGGGTCATGTATCACAACCGGTCCGGCCCAACGGCGCAGCCTTGGAGGACACCCGTGGTCTGGAGGGCAAGAGGCGACCTGGAGGGTGAGGTTATTATTATTATTTTTTCTTCATATGCTTCACCAGCAAGGCTAAGGCTAAGGTAGATAACAAGGCATAGAGCATTGTGCAGTAAATGTGCAGTGTGCAGAAGGTTATCAGAGCTAAGGGATGTTATACATATAGAAGTTAAAAGTGACTTGGATACATTGGTAATATGCAGCTCCAGTTCTAACCTAAATGCATCAACATTGTGCTTACAGAGCAGGAACCAGGGAGGTGCACAATAAGCTAGAAAAGAATAGGTGAGTTACTTCTACTTCTATACCTATTCCACATATTCTGCCTGTGCTTTAAACAGAATTGCACTGACTTTCATAACAACTGGATCTAGTTGAGGGAATTATATAGGCAGAGAAATGGAAAAGATTCCGCTTTGTATTCATTCATAAAGTTCAAGGCTGGAGGAAGAGAACCTGTGTGAATGGACACGTGACGTTGTGTTTTCACATTGCTGTATGTTTGCATGCTTTAATAGATTCCACTGGTTATACTGGGTTAAAGTTCTTAACCAGGCTACTGTTGTCAGGAAATGCCACAATATAAGCCTTATGTGAAGACGTTTACTTTGATTGTATTATATTAACAGACCTGCCAAAGTTTAGGAGCTCGGCAGTTGAACTTTAACGTACGCTAGTATGAGTTATCACTCAGAAATGACACGGAACGAGCGAGTCTTCCCAATCAGCCAGGAAACAACAACAACCCAGTCAGATGATTTGCCCATGTGTTTTGCACTCTTTGATATTAACTAGCACTGCCTGGAAGCCCCGCCCCCTCTTACCTTCATCCCACATGCTGTCGGGGCTCTATTATTATCATTATTATTATTATTAAATAAAATCAGGTAATCATAGTTAATAGCATTAATATGAATTAAAGCACTTAACAATTGATTCTAATCATGATGATAGTTAGTGTTAAAATACACCGTCTCGGATTTATTCAAACACCCTGTTCAGGAGAACAACAGAGATAATGTCGGCCTTGTGGACAATAGACAAACAATTGGTAAAAAAAAATAAAAAATACTAATGTGGAAAATGTGGTGTTATGGTTACTGTTTACTGCGCATTACTGTAGCATCACCTGTAAATCCACCACCAAGTATCGAGTTTTGTTGATCGCCGCTGCCAGCAAGCAGTTCCCGACTACACAGCTAGTAATATTATTACACCTTATCTAACTCGTCTGAAACTTAATGGTGGAAATGCTCACTTTCCTGTCCTTTTTAGGCTATTGGTCTAGGACGATTACATAATTTATTGTGATTTTTTCATAATGGTTAGGGTTATTTATTTACGTATTTATGAATAGCTTTTCCACTTGGGTAAAAGCTGTTCATAAATATATGAAATATAAAGCTATTAGATTATTCTGGAGCTTTAATATACCGCTTTTCCTGTACAATACTGTATATAATTCTTCTACAGTGACTGTCAATCCCACCAAAACGAAACCATTCATGACCTGCTCTGTGTCTGCTTTAGACGTGCGCACCTGAAGGAATGCTTTGAGACCCTCAAGAAGAACGTCCCCAACGTGGACGAGAAGAAGACCTCCAACCTGAGTGTGCTTCGAAGCGCCCTGCGCTACATCCAGGTACGGACCTGACGCCTTCCTGAAACGCCGAGTAGCTCAGTAATACGCATTAGTAGGTCCCGTTCAGAATTCACCTGCCCTAGATCAGTAATCTCATAAAAGGTGAAAGATCTAGACAGATCGCTAGAAATTGGATGGGTTCTGAAGTTATGAACCAAATGGTGGCCTTGAAATGGGTTTCAGTGTGACAGTTGTAGTTAGTTTGCCGTGTTGGGGTGAAGTGTGTGTGGGCATGTTTTTATATCTTAGTGGGAATCAGATGTTCTGACGAGGATAGGAACATCTGACAGTTTTGACCTTGTAGAGAAGACGTTTGGCTGAAACCCATGAAGAAAATAGGTTTTGTTTAGGTTTTTTTTTTTTTTTTTTTTTTAAACAAATACCGAGCTTTTTTTTTTTTTTTAAACAACAACAAAAAAAAGATGAAAAAATGTTTACTTGCAATAATAATTGTTAGTGTATGATCATTAAAAGGATAATATGACTGTGTGGGTGGGCAGGTTCTAATATTTTAATTCATGAGGACCGGATGTCCCCACAAGGATAGGAATATTTGTGAGTTTTGACCTTATGGGGACATCCGGACTTGTGGGGACTACCTTTTTACAAAAACCCCAGTTTTTTTATTTAAAAAGCTAAAAGAACTAAAAGGTTTTATTTTGGTCGGCGAGGTTAATGTTAGGTTTAGTTTTAAGTTTAGGATTAGCGTTAATTAGCTGTATTGCTAATAATGCCAAAAGAAGGTCCTCGCTAGGATTGTAAGACAAACGTGTGTGTGTGTGTGTGTGTGTGTGTGTGTCTGGGTTAGCAGATTTTTATGCAGTGGCCATGTTTGTGCTACCATTTGATTAGCCATGGGCACGGACAGGATTGCATTAAGGAAGTTTGTTGTTGTAAAAGTTAATGTTTAACGCTGTGGGTGGGATGGTTATTCAGGGTCAGAGTGTCTGTGCTATCCTGAAGCACCCGAAATTCCTGGGTTCAGTTTTTATGTCTAAAAACAATCTCTGTTGGAGAAAAATAATTAAATGAACATGAGGAGTGGGAACTGATATACATCTCTAGTGTTTAAATAGTTTTTTTATTTTCCATAAATGCTCTGCTTTCTCTTTCACTTTTTCATAATGAACTGCGGGAGTGTGATTAATCCAGTATCACTCTCTGTTTCTCATGTTCTCTTTCCCTTCCCATCCACCCACACACACACACACACACTCACACACACGCTCACACATTCGCACAGCTTACGTGCTATTGGCAGGAAAGTGTCACAGGCATATGCCACACTGCCTTGTTTCGATCCTCGCTGGGAGATCATGCTTAGTCATTATGTCCGTTTGTCCCTTTTTTTCTTGGTGTTTGAGCTTCTGATAATCCTAATTTTGAAGTTCTGGGTCACACTATGTGTGTTCAAAATGCTATTAAGATGCATATGAAGATTAACTATTATGTTACATACATTGGGTCTGTTAAAATCAAGCAGCAGAGCAAAACACCCTCCAATCCCACAAAAAGGAGATTTCTTTAGCTGTTTTAAACGTGTTTATCATTATGATGCAATATATTGAAGAAAAATATGATGTTCATAGTGCAGGGAAATAGGCCATGCAGTGACACAATTACTTCGAATCCTCCTGTACTAACACAGAGCCTCCTGTTCCCCCCTCCTTCCTATGAGGCCACGTGAGGCCCGAGCACATGGCGAGCGCGAGCCCGCTGATGTCAGCGGCAGCTCTAGACAGACTCCTCCCCTCGATCCCTCCCTGCCCGCTGCTCTGCGAGTATGCCAGACTCTGTTTTGCTGCACACTGCTCTTCTGTAGCACATGCTTACTGGCGCGTTGACTCAAAGCTGCAGCCTCCTTAGGGGGAGTGAGGGCATGGTGAGACGAAACCAGAAAAGACAAAGGAAAGACTGTGTTTTACTTCGGTAGTAGGGTCGAGTCTTCATTTTGTGTTTGCCAAGACATCTTGTACCTGCTACAATTCCGTTTAGCTAATCTTTTGACATGAACAGCTAGGGCATCCTAGATTCCGTGATACGACAACGAAACCTTCGATTATGCAAACCTCTCCTACGAACCACATGGTTCCAGAAAAGTTTTTTTTTTTTTTTTTTTAATAAATTGCAACACACTGTTTTATTGATGTCGCCAAACCTCTTCTCGGATTTGAGTCACCAATCTAGGAAGTAATTTTCCGAGATAATGATTCATAGCTTGCCGTCCCATGCTCGCTCGGATTCTTTCTCGCTTTTAATTATCCTCACAGAGGCTTGTTATGAATCGAGGGCAAACCCGGCGCCTGTGTAGTGAAGGAGAGAACACGAGGGGCGGCTGTAATTACAGAGGAAGGGTGGAGGAGCGCTGGGGTGTGGGCGTCTGAGAGGTGGCAGAGTGGAACATGGCAGAGGTTGCTCCGGCCAATCGAATCAGTCCTGCCATTAAGGCGCCGCCTCCTTCTCTGTCGCCACGTTGCTCTCTTTCTCTTCCGTTGCCAGGGAGACTGCGGCGGGTTCCAGCTGTTGCCGTGGTGATATCCTGCGGGACCCGGCGATACTGTCTGCTCAGTAGCTGGAAGACAAAAGGCAGAGCAGGTCGAAACTGTCCTGAGATCATTCAGCAGAGGCTACTTTGCATCTTTACGTTCTTGTGCATGAGCACAAGGGCACGGTCACGTGACTCGTCCCACGATACCCATTCGCTTCCTTTTCACAGAAGTCACTGACGGAGTCACGGACGGAGATGGTGCAATATTTGTAGAACTTTTTGCATCAGTGTTTAAGCCATAAGTCTGTTGAGTCATTCGAACGTGAAAATGTTCTACTTCCTGTTAATTCAGGAACAGCAGTTTATTACAGGGGTGTTTGACGAACATTTGTTAAGGTCCGGTTTCATAAAATTCTGGCAAGTTTTAATGCTCAAGCGTTAATGATTAGCTCATGGCTGTAAATAAGACTCATAAATTCAAAGCGGTCGTTTTGTTTCCCACTGGTGCTTCACAAAACCACTACTTTGTAAACGTACTTATTTATGTTTTTTCAGGTTGGCTGATCTCTTAAGCGAATGATTGAATGTTTGCAGGAGTTAAATGGGATTATCGTTGCAACCAGCAGATGAACAGATTAGATTTTAGGAATGATCCAAACAGGGTCAAGGTCACAACAAGGTCAAATGTCTGAAATAGTTTTCTTCTATAGATTTCTTCCTGGTTATGAAGTGCGTTTTAAGGCAGCAGTCACATGACTAACATGACTGAACATTTACATTTTAATACGCTTAACCATTAATGAGTAGCTCATGGCTAAGTATAAGATTCATATATTCATGTTTTGTTTCTCATTGGAGCTTCACATAACCACTTGACTAGTGCCACTGGCTGAACAGATGAGACTCTCGGGGTTTTAACTTGAAGTATGCGTTCTTCTCTGTCAGTTCTTTGAATATTCTGCTTACATCAACGTTTCACTAATCAGACCGGGGAATGAAAAATCAATCTGTGACAATTCTTTTCGCCCTGACTCCTGCAGCTCGTCTATGAACCAATGAACTGCTTTCGGCTAAATGATTGATGCAGCTGCGTTGATGAGCTTCAATCGAGGACCTGCTACAGACGCTGCACTGGTTCATGTCTAGACAGCTGGAGTAGCTGAACAACAGACAGGTTTTTTTTTTAAATATATGTTCAGTGCTCTGCTACAGTAATTTTTCAGTTTGATCCACTTAAATACTTTGCATCCGGACCTCCTTCTGCCAGCTAGCGACCTCTGGTACATTACCAAGGACCAGCTTTACTCATTCAGATGAACTGTATTTAAATACATAAACATAAGGGCAGATGTTTATGGTACGAGTTCTCTGTACAGGGGGAAAAAAACAGTATATTGTTACATCCCTGCTTTGGCTCAATGTCAAAAAAACAAACTGTTGCTGAAGAGAACTTCCAGCATTTCTCATGCCCGAGACCATCGAGGACGTTTTATATTTCTGCACCCCAAAAAAAAAAAACCATATCACAAGCTCATTGGCTTTCTATTCCTGGACTCATTACCCCTGACATTTTGTTTCCGGAAAAGTTTCTAACTAAGCTGAGACAGTTCCAGCAGAAAGCAAACACCCATTTTTGGAGCATAAAGCAGGGATTGCGTGACGCGAGCAGATTAAAAATAGAGCCGGGGTGAGCGTTTTAAAACCAAACAGCCAGTAGGATCAGATTAGCCAGACGATGCGTTTCAGTCTGAAAGTCGTGTAATTTACTGGATGAGTCTAATGAACCGAGTCTAATTAAGACACGCTATTTATTAGGCGGCTGCTTTTGTGCTTGCCGGCGCTCGGATGTAAACGACAAGATCGGGAATGGGATCAGAATGAGGACTGGTTGAAAATATGGCCACAGCGCTGAAGAGACCGATTCCATCACTTTGTTACCAGGATGTTAATGGTGTTTTAAAGAAAAAATGGAAATCGCAATTGACCTCCCCAGGACCCGTGTTTAATCATTCCTGCATTCATAAAGAGATCACCAATCTTTTGGTCAGTGCACCCTTTTGGATTTCACCAGTAAACTTGAATGCAGTATCTGCATGCGTGTGTGTGTGTGTGTGCATGCGTGCGCGCTTGCTGTCGCGTTTCTGCACGGAAAGGCTTATGGCAGCCTCACTGACCAGACAGTCCAATCACACTAATCCTGGATCAGGCTGCATTCGCATACATGCTCCTTGTGCCTTCACACTGCGGCAGTTACTTTCCTATTCCCTTAATATCCGTGTTCACATAATCATTCGCACGTTACCTAAATAATAATATATAATCACTCATTAAAAAAACCCTTTTTACATGGATTCCTTCTCTTTGTACACTATGTGCTGCCTTCTTTACACCGAATACAAGAATTTGAGTTGAGACAAGAAAGCAGTGCAGAGGAAAAACGAGATTGTAAAGAGCCATGTGCTCTGGGTAGCAAACGCTCGTCCGCCTGTCAATCACAGCGACATTAACCAAACGCGGGTGTGTGTATGCAGAAGCGGGCGGATAGCGCTTTCCTCTGAGGCGTGAATTGTAGATCGAAAAGATGTTGAAGTCAGCTTCATGAGTCTGAGAGTGGGACGGTTGTTAGTCTTCACCCTCCCAAGATGAAAGCTGTTTGTCTGGTGGGTGGGAACCTGGGGAGAAAAAGGGGAGGGGAAAAAGCGAGGCAAAAGCTCGTTGTGACAAACCGTAAATATTGGCACCTCTGCAGTATAGCCAGTCTTTCCTCTTGTTCTCTCTCGGTATTATTGGTTTGGTGTAAGCATGGATGTGTCGTAACACGGTGTTCTGGAGCAAAAGGAGGAACCGGGCTGGAGTTTGGGCTGTCACTTACTTACTTTCAGAGAGAAGATGGCCACGTTAAACAGCATTTCATAACATACAGTGTAGTATTTTTCACCAAAATATGTGGCTATTAAATTTTGTTCTGAAATCTGGTGTTTCAAAGCTTTTTGTACCCGTCTCTCTGGGTTGTGAACACGGATACGATGCAATATCTAGAGAAAATAGATTCGGAGACCATCGTTTTAATTTTCTAGTTCCTGGAAAATGATCAAATTTCATCGATGATTCATCATTCTGCAAATCTTAGCCAATTAAATGCTCTCTAGAACCATATATTTTCTTCAAATTTCCCTTGGGGATCAATAAAGTACATCTGTGTATATATCTGTCCGTGTATTTATGCCCCCAGAGGCGGGACTTTGCACTACAGCAGTAGCTCGTTAGCAGTAAACGTCGTTTGTCGGTGTGCTTTAACGGTGCATCTTCTCGCACGATTTTCCAGCTCTGCAGACCAGATCTGCAGACAACCGATTGTAGAGTAGACAATCTGCTTCCTGTTTACACCGGCACACGCACGCCCAGTGTAAACGAATGGTCATGTGGTGTGTGTTTTCAGGCGTGTTAGTATAGACGTAGATCATTTCTGGTATGAAGCAAAAACAGTCATCTGTTTTAAAGCTAAAACCTATTAGTGCGGCAAGTCAGCAAGAATTTCAACATGACATCACTCTGACTTCCTGTTTCCGAAGGAAATTCTTCAAATCACTGCTAAGAAGCCATTTCGTGGGGACTTGCTCTAGTATGAGCACACTTCAAATCCTAACTCGAGTTAATGTGAAATCTACCTGCAGTTAGACATTTATGGTTTCATCCTGTCCTTTGTGAAGTCTTTTAGAAGTCCTCAGGCTAGGAAAGCATGTGACGATTAGCGTTAGGGTTCCCCCGGTTTTTGTGATTTGATCAGCTGACCAAACGTGAAACTGGGTCACCAGGTTGTTTGACCTGCAGCCGCACTTCCTTTTATCTCTCCTTTGCTCAACGTTTTTGTTCATATTTTTTATGACTGGTACAGCATTAAAATTGTACAAGTACAAGTAAGCGACTTACGGAAGAGCTTTGTGGTCTCCGTTTAAAAAAAAAAAAAAAAAAAAAAAAAAAGGCCCGATTCTGAAAAAACAATCATGCTAAAATCCTGGAGAGGCTTTAAGTCAAACGAGTTTGTACAGCTACAAAAACAAGCACGTCGTGTTTTCTTTTTTAGATTAGCGCTCATTTGAGTACTTAAGGAACATTAGTGAGAGGTTATGACGTACAGGAGATGCCACACCCACTACACAAAGCTGGCACACACCTTACGCTCAGCTGAGACTGACGAGGAACTCTCGCACCGAAGTGGCCAGGCAGGTTTGGGGATTTTTTTTTTTTTTTTTTTGCGACAGCCTATTGGCAGAAACAGAATGCTGTACTTAATCCCTGTGGGCCACAGCCGCTCCGCTGAGGATGTTGGGAAGAGGCGGGGCTTCGTTGGAGAAGGAAGAGGAAAAAGAGAATAAACAAAGGAAGCACATCAATAACAATATAATAAAGCTTGTACACAACAAGCCAAAAAAAGCTTTAATATCAAGATTTCTTCATCCTGACCCGAGTCTTTTTTTCTTTTTTCCCCCTATTCATACGCCTAACTGCCTAGAACAAAACAACAATCCATTGCTGATGCATTTTTCAGCTAGGAAGTATAGAGGAAGTGTGAATAAGTGTGTAGGTTTTATTTGTAAAACGCTTCAATCCAAAGCGCAGGAAAGAATACACAAAAAAAATGAAAAGATCAACAAGCTTGTATGTAAAATACATTTTGAGTCTTGATTTAAAAACTGTAACATTAGGAGAATTTCTAATGTCCAACAGGAAGTGCAAAGACACTGCTGTCCGAAAACATCATCAAATAAACTCCTGGAACTGATCATCTTCAATAATAATTGAATACATTAATTAATATATTTAAATAAATCTAGATGCATTTTGTTTGTCAGTAACTTTTCCACATTACATGTTATAACTTGTAGGCTTTCAAAATATTTTATGCCTTTTACATTGTATAAAACCAGGAATATCTGGAGTATGTGAAATGTTATTTTACGTTTAAAAGAAACGGTTTTGATGTTTTGCCTGTAGACGCTAAAGCGTAAGGAAAAGGATTATGAGCATGAGATGGAGAAGCTGGCGAGGGAGAAGATCGTCATTCAGCAGAGACTGGCCGAGCTGAAGAACGATTTGAGCCAGTCCATGGACGTCCTGGAGATTGACCGCATCCTCCGACAGACGGTGCAGCCGGAAGACGACCAGGCTTCCACGTCAACTGCATCAGGTGATGCGTCGTTACTCGTTCACACCAGCATAATGATGAAATGTCTTATTTATATTAGTCTTGGGAAAGATATCCGGGCTCGTTTATCAGGCTTTTATAGTAAGGTCGTGTGGAAACGTTTGCGTAAATCATGCTGAACTAAACAATTACTAAAATTACCAGGCCCTTTCCCAGCACATCTGATTTGCTCGCAGTGGCTCCCGTACAACTCGATAAACAAGGAAAGCTCTCATAGATAGAGCGCATAATAAGTGCTGCGCGTGCTAAATCTTCCAGTAATGCAGCTCGGCCATTACAGCGTGTCGACGTTTCATTTGTTCGTACTGAATAGCTAGTCTTATGGATTTATTCAGGATTGCTTGCTTGCAAGTGATTAATATGAAGTTTCACAAACTTTCTATTAAAATTGTGCCTGCGGTTGAAATAAATATGCAATTTCAATTCGTGAAATCGTACGATCTGGGCAGTGACTCGTCACCAGTTATACGCTTTGAACCCAGTTGATCGAGGTCAACATCACTGAGTCTCTTTATACACACTCAATAAATAATAAATCTGCGCATATGATAGAAATCTCATATCAGAACCTGTCTGCGATGGAAATACGTCAGTTGGCATGTCTTTTCAACAAGCTGCTGTAATTCCAACAAAAATGTGAACTGCAAAGTTGAATGTTTCTTATTTGTAATATATAGATAAATACTCTGCTGTATCACATGTCAATGGTGTCACATGATTACCATAAAGAAAACTCCATTTTGTCTTTCTGCAGAAGGCGAAGACAACTTCGAACAGGATGCAGAAAACGGAGCCCCGTCCCGGCCCACGGCCCCGAGACGTCAGCCGACGCTGTCTGAACCGCGCGGCCCCATTCTTCCTCCTCCTCCCTCCATCCTCCCCTCCCACATCACCATCCAGCACAAACCGTCCATCCCTTCACAGCCCCAGAACACAGCCATCGCTCCTCAGCCCAGCGTCATCGCGCACGCCTCCGTCTCTCACGCCTCCGTCATCCAGGCGGTCAATCACGTGCTACCTGCTGCTTCCAAACCCATTGGCCACATAACCGTGCACCCGGTGGCCCTTTACCCACAGCCCATGTCCGTCTCGCAGTCGCCGGTGCTGGGCCACATTACACAGACGCTGGCCCAGCAGCCCCAGAGCCACAGCCATGTTAACGGTGCAGCAGTGGCTCAGCAAGGCACCATGGTGGGAAAGCCCACGGCTGTAGTGGCCCACCATCACGCAGGTCTAATGGGGCAGGCCGTGCTTAACCCAGTGACTATGGTGACCGTACCGCCTTTTCCTGTCAGCACACTTAAGCTAGCATGAGACACGCAGGTTTCTGTGTATGTGTGTGTGTGTGTGTGTGTGTGAGCTGTGGCATGTGAAGAACATCTGGATGGTAGAAGAGCACAGGACCTTGTTTTTGATTTAGCATTATGAGCAGGGAGTTTCGTCATGTAGACAGAATGAGAAACTTGTGATGCACGCGCAAACCTTAAAATCACGAAATCAATGGGTGTCGCTTATTCACGGCGAGTGACGGCGGTGCTAGAAACAAAGCATCAGGTTCATTCCCTCTCCGCCCTTCAGTCCTGCTCCTCTGATTAGCTAACATACTTAAATGTCTCAGGCATCACTTTCTCATCCAGTTACCAAAAAAAAAAAAAAAAAAAAAAAAAGTATAAATGTAAATAAAAAAAAAATACATAAAAACAAAAAAAAAATATTACATTATCAAAATGAGAATGCATGATTTGTTGCATTATTATTATTATTATTATTATTATTATCATTATCAGAAAATGTGATTCATTATCGGTCTGACATTTGATAATGCGTAAATCTAGAAGTGCCTAACCTGTGGTCGAAGTCTAATGGCGCCCTCTGCTGCTTAAACATGGTCCTGCTGAGCTTTTTCAGAAGGACTACTTGACTTCTCAACGTGTCCTTTTAGCAGTGTCAAATGCAGGCAGTGATAATGGGCGTGATTGCTGTCCTTCACACAAACTGTGAAAGGAAATGACGGCAGAACACTCGGCAACCAGGACAGCACTGAAACACTCAAAATGTAATCGAGCGGTTAGGCCATCTCTGCATTTCTTCCATTATAATTGTGTTGCTGATATTTCTTCACCATGCGATTATACCACTAAATTTCCAAAGTCTTCTACTGGACATGCAATTCACTTCTGCAGAGAAGCAGTCGGACGTCGCTACTCTAGTTGTATGAACGTTAATATACTGTGTGCGAGAGCTTGTTTTTTTTTTTTTTGTTTTTTTGTTTTTTTTAAGAACTCCACCTGATGCATGGTCATGTTTTCTTTTTGTGTGTGTGAGCTTACTTTGAGGAGGTGGTATTCATTGTATGGACATTTCGTCAACATTTTTACCTTGTACTCTTTTAATTGATCTGCCTCTTCAGCTTTCTGTACATCGATGATACCTAGACACGATGCTATCTTCCCAACATCCACGTACCATGTAACACTCATGTGACACATTCCTTGTGTTGCTTCCTAATGGTACTTTCCTTTGTTTTGTTTTTTTGTTTAAATATTATTACTATTTGCAGTTATCCTATAAAGCATTTTTATTTTACTACAGAATGAAAAACTCTGCTTAAGCGGATTCGACGCTCTGATGTACTGTGTCTCATTGCAATGTACTATCAAATTTAACCAGAACACTGTGATACCCTGCTCTTAATTTACAGTCCCCCACTTCCTTCAAAAGAAAAACAAAACAAAACAAAACAACAAGAAGCAAGTCCGGGGCTTTGATTTACACGCCTAGGTGAGAAAGTCATGTGCTTTAGGTGTCCACTTCAGATGTGAAAACCTCTCCCTGAATCTGATGACAGAACGATACATGCTGTGCTTTATATTCAGTAAAAGTATAAATCACTTACCCTTTTGTAAAAATTTAGTAGTATTTTCTTTTTTTTCTTTTTTTTAATCGTCTATGTATGTGTATATATAAATGTGATGGATATGCACGCATTCACATACACGTGTATGTATTTGAGGATTACACTGTTGCCTGGTTTTGCATGTAGATTGCAAATCTTTTCTTTTCTTTAGACTTGATCCCCCTCCTTTACTTGTTTTATTCGTTTGTTTGGTTTTTTGGTTTTTTTTGGGACCATGTCTAATACTGTATGATGTGGTGGGGACCATTAGACCTCATTCTAACATTGATATTATATATACATATATAAAAATCTGCATTTTTCCCTATGGAGAAAGTTTAAGTTATATATCGCCTGTACATTTTGGGCTGCATTAAAATCTAATTGTCCACCATGAAATAAAACAGTAATAATGTTGAAATATGCTAGAGTAATAAAAACAACAACAACAAAAAAAAAAGACATAATGACTATTCATAATAAATCTTACATTTACAAAATTATTTGTCCTGTATCCTTTTTCATGTTTATCATTGGATGAGACCTGAAGCTGTTCAAAGGCAGACTGGAGCTCATCAACAGCCTGGCTCAGAGCAGAGGCAACTGAGTATTTGAATTTTAAATATTCTATTCAATTTCTGCTAATAGATCTCCTTAAATCCTTTAATGACTGGATATATCATGTTCTGTTTCAGTTTCCATGCTGCATCTGCTCTTGGATCATTTGTGGCATTTCCTGCATTCTTTGTAGCTGCACATAAAACACACATACACACAAACCAAATCAGGAACATCATCTACAGCACTTACACTATACCTACTTATAATATATACACTATGCGGCCAAAGGTTTGTGGACACCTGACCATCGCACCCATATGTGGACCTTCTCCAAACAAAGCGAGCTCCATGAAGACATAGTTTATGAAGGTTGGAGTGGAAGAATTATCTAGTGGAAAGCCTTCACAGAAATGTGGAGCTTATTATAACAGCAAAGAGGGAATAAATCTGGAATGGGATGTTCAACAAGCACATATGAGTGTGATGGATGGGTGTTCATAAAGTTTTGGCCATATAGTGTACTATATACACATTTGTTGTATTATACTGTATAAGGATTGTCAGTGAGAAGCGTTCCAGCCCTAGAGGCGTTTGGTTGGAGATGAATTGTAAATAGAACCCACTAGGGGTGTAAACATCAGGCTTTCACACAATATGAGACCATTTTGATTTTCAAGGCAACGATTTGATATGTGATACCACTGAATCCAATACAATTCTATTTAGAATTTATAACATTGCTCAGAATCTGCCTATTATTAATTCATGCTCATTTATGACACCATGAAGGACTATTTTAAAGGCCTACTATGTAGGATTTAGGGGGATGTATTAGCAGAAATGGTAATAAACATCTATTCATTAGTGTATAATTAGCTGTAACTACGAATCATGTTTGTGTAAGTTTAGAACGAGCCCCTTATATCTACACAGGGAGCGGGTCCACCTCTACGGAGCCGCCATGTTGCGCAGCTACAGTAGCCCGGAACGGACAAACCTCTAGAGCACTCCTACCATGTTACGCATTTTTACAAATGGCAGCTTGAATCCGGAAGGAAGCATCGTAAGGACGACAAAGAAGAAGAAAGAAGAGGAATGAGTGTTTGCTGGAGCTGGATAACAAGTATGAGAACCCACATTTTGAAAAATGGAGGATCATATTTATTATTTAGCACAGAAAAAGCAAATGCTGGAAAATAATTTTAAGCAAAATAATTATACATATATCTACTCATGCATTCCCCAAGAATTAAAGTTTTGCTGAAAACTGCACCAGAAGCCAGCAGGTAGGATGGCAGAACTCACGTGTACGGAAAGTGCTTTATTTGCACCTTGTTACCTGCCGGCCACGGTGTGTCCTGATACACACTTGGAAAGGGAGGGGCAAGGGAGGGGCACGGGAGGGGCACGGGAGGGGCAAGGGAGGGGCATTCAGGTGGTAGAATCCTACATAGTGGACTTTTAGTATCAAAGTTACGGGCGAATATCCCTGGTGCTGAACTATTCAATTATTTACCAGTTTCAAATTATGATTTATTTTCATACATCAGCTATCTGTCCTTATTTGATTATCATTTCTAATGTATCTAGATTTTTTTGGCTGAAATGTATAATCAGTTATAATCAACAGTCGATTTATGGTTACTGCCTTAATTCATTTGAGACCTTTTAAATCATTGCATTGTTCCAAATCGACTGATCGTTACACCCCTAACACGCACCACGCTTAAGGAACGCAACCAGGTGAACAGCTTTCTTACCTCCTTGTCTTTCTCCCAAATGAGCCTCTCGGTTTCATCGTCCACAGGCACCAGAGATAAATCTGTACTGCTCTCTCTCGGATAGCTACACAGACTGCTATGAGTAGAAAAAAACATAAGCTACAACAAAAAATAAAGTCCGGTTTAGTCTTAACCTTATTATTAGCCTATGGTGTAACTGAACCCAAAATCAAACTGACTACTTTATATAACAATCAAACTGAAAATAATCTGTGGTACTAGAGACATCTGTGTTTCTTTCTAGAGACTTTTTTTATGCCCTTGAATTCTAGATGACACATGATTGCAGGTGTACACAACCATGGTGTCACAATAATGGTAGAAGAGTTGGATGCAATCGCAGAATTCTTTAATAAAATCAAAACACTTCACATGAAAGCGAAGCATGAACAAAAACAAGGGTGAGATCATGGCAGAACAAAAGTTTGGCCATGAAACAAACAGAAAACATAAATAATGGAACTAATGTGCTCAAACTAGGTTCAGGTGTGTGGGATCGAGGTCATGTGACATGGCGCAGAGGCTACTGGGAAATGTAGTCCATCTGACGACACACGGCTGCAGATTTAACGCCTCCTTGATGGACAATAATGTGTTTTAGCAAGACATGGCCATATAGGATGTAAGCAAAATGAAGACTGGAATTTAAAAGAGATTTATTTAAATATTAACATAATTAACGATTATTAATTCATTTTTATTAGCAAAATAAACATTTTCACTTCTCCGGGCGAAGGGAATAAATCTTGAAGAGGACAGGCATGAATTCATCGTTTAATATTCATGTCCATTATTAGAATGAACATTTTTGTAGCGAACACTTTCTGCAAGAATGGCTAGTTTCATGAGCTAGTGTATGTTCCCATCTCTTAATTGTCTGTTAAACAGTTTAACACTGCAAATAGGCCAACCATGTTTACTCGCTACTGTTTCATACAAAGACAATCATTTTGTAAGATGTTAATGCAATGACTCATCTTTGATCCAGTGACTATATCTTGCTCTAAAACGAATTCCAAAATAAAGTTTGGCAGGCACCAGACGTCCATGTTGACCCTTGTGTTAGGAAGGTAGATATTTAGCATGAGAGTAAGTGACCTCTTGTGTATTGCATGCAGACCTGCGTTTTCTTTCTCTGACCACCATGCGTGTCATGCTCTGGATGCACTCAGAGCGGTAGTTCTCATAATGGGTTTCCTGTGTCACGTCCTTCAGGTCTTGCATGTGGGTACGAACCAGCATGTTCCGAAGCTTCAGGAAGTCCGAATGGGCGGGGTTTTCCACTACGAAAGTCACAAATCATCAGCAATATTAGTTAGTGCAGTTTGTATGCAATAAAACGAATTTATAATTAAATATTTGATGATTCAGAGGCTTTTAAAGATCACCGCAGTGAACTCTTATATTTACTCTCTGAATGTTCTGCTCATTCTGTACAGGACAGTATGCGTTAGAGTCGCATTTAATATCGTTACTTAAACATGTTTAAACAATGCATTCTGCCTGAACTATTTTTAATTGTATTGGCATTTTAGAGTAATACTAAGTGCCTTCACTAAAAACCGTCATAGATGACCAGATTTACTACATTAAGTTTAAAATAAAACACAATGAGGTGTGCTGTTAAAGGAACATAATCAACATTGGGGTTGTTAATCATACCTGTTACCACACTGAAGGTGATTTTTATTTACTCTTATACCACAACAATTTATTTTAATTAAAGACACAACAATAAACAATGTATTAATTAAAGAACATGCCATACTTATTATTCATTTATAGTCATGTTTAATCTTGTGGAACAGCCGTGAAACACGTTAGTTCCTGTTAACGCTACCTAAACAATGGGTCCCTCACCAGCCTCTGTTTTTCTCATATTCTTTCTTTCTTGTCGTTAATAATGCAGCCTTTTACAGAGAAACCACAAGTTCTCTGTCCTTTACCACCTTTACCTGTCAAAAATGACACCTGATTTTTAATCTTGTTATGTAGAGTGTTAAAAAAAGATGACAGAAACAGAAACAATGTCATATCGGAAGCCAGAAATGTAGAATATTAATAAACAACATCTGACCAATTAGAATCAAGGATTTGCTGCTATACCGTACTTTAAATATTGCGCTGTAACCTGTGTCCAATTGCTTATTTTATATACTTTCATCTACTGTTTGTAAATTGTTTTTAGTTTAAATGACAGACTGCAATGTACTTCTGCTACTAATATCAATTGCAAATTATTTGTTAGACAAACTTCCATACTCAAAAAAAGTGTAAAGTGTATGGTTATAAAATACCTTCGACCACACCCCAAGGATACGCACGGCCTCGGACTTTCCTGCCTTTGATTTCGACGAGAATGTTACTTCCGACCACGGCAAAGGGAATACTATCCTTCAGAGAAGAACGCACACAACACACAGATCAGACCTCAAATTAATGACAAACAACAGAAAAGAAAGAATTTCAGGACATTGTGGCCTTGAGTTGATTCAATATATAACATTGGACATTTTTGGAGCATGACATTTTAAAAAATCTACTAGAAAAGTACTAATCATTTGCTCACTTTCAGGTCTTGATCTTGGATTTTGACTTCCTCATCCTCGTCTGAGTCACACTCCAGGAACTGGTAGATATTGATCCCAAACCTCTCGATCTCCTCTCGTATCTGGATAGGGCAAGGCACTCCATGCTATAAAATGCACACACGGTTGTGACATGAACATGAGATGGTGACATGCGCACCTTTTCTTTCTTCCGTGACACTTCCAGTGGTGTGAGGCAGTCTGCTTTACCCAGCACAGGCACTAGGTTGACCTTCTCATGTAGCGCCCTCATAAACTCCACGTCAACCGGCTTCAGGCTGGAGACACAGTTATAATAAACAGATAATATAATGAATTAAAAAAATTCAGTAATTAACTCTTAGTACAAGAACTTTTTTTTGTTTTCTTTTCTTTTCATACCCATGGCCATAGGGTGAGATGAAATGGAGGCAGCAGTGCACTCGGTTGTCCTGAATGTTCTTGCGGTTCAACCCACTCTCGTCCCTGAAATACTGCTCAAACTGATGATCTACAAAATCCACTACTGGTTTCCAGCTATCAGGGGTATAAAAACACAAGTTTAAAAAAACAACAATTATGGCTATGGCCTACTATACACTATATGGCAAAAATTTTGTTTACGCTTGACCATTATTTGCTTTCTGAGCATCCCATACCAGATTGAATCCCCCAGTTATATTAAGCTCTACACTTCTGGGAAGGCTTTCCACTAGATTTCAGAGGATGCCTGTGGGGATTTGTGTTCATTCAGCTACAAAAGATTTAGTGAGATCAGGCCCTGATGCTGGGTGAGGACGCTTGGGGTAATCAGCATTCGGAAGCGCTGTGCAGGACATTCGAATTCTTCCACTCCAACCTTATCAATCCATGAATTCATGGAGCTGACTTTGTGCATAAGGGCATCATCATGCTGGAACAGGTTTGGGCCTCTGAGTTTCAGTGAAGGGAAACTGTAATGCTACAGCATACAAAGGCACCCTATACAATTGTGTGCTTCAAACAATGTGGCTTCAAACAGGTTGGTGAAGAACCACATATGGATGTGATGGTCGGGTGTCCACATACTTCTGGCCATACACATAGTGAATCATTACCTCTCAGTGTTGTTGACAGCATCTCCAAAGCCTGGTGTATCCACGATGGTGAGCTTGAGTTTCACGCCTTTCTCCTCGATGCTAATGGTATGCTTGGTGATTTCCACTGTTTTGGTGATTCTTTCTGGAAAACAGTGTGGCAAATATACAATATTTCTTAATCCTTAATTCTGATTCTGCTGCTCCTCCGTTTTAAAGAAGAAAACATGTATCAGTATAGTTGTATAAGTTGTACAATACGGGGAAACTGTGCCTTCCTCTTCAAAAGAACATTTTTTCTATTCACAAGAAGAGAACGCAGTATCACTAGACGTACAAGAGATTATAACTTAGTTATAGTTTTGGCTCTTTGGTAATCAGATGAGACGTCCTAATGATCATGTGGTTGTTTATCTATTTCCCCTGCTCATTTCATCTCCTTATATTTCTGTACTAACTGTAAGCTTTTCCTTTACTAATACTTTACATCATTACATTATTTTACAACAGTTAAATGAACTGTGTTGCTTCATGAATGCTTCGCTTGAACTCTCGATTATATGTGTATTTCTATTAACATTGTAAAACATGACAGGGCGTGATGTTGCAGAAAAATGATGAACCACATGGTGGCGTGTTTGATCATTTTCCCATAACAGCATTTCCCAAAGTGTTTTATTCTTCTTATACCACTTCTTATCTGTTTATTGATACATTTAATCTGCAAACCTAAGGATTAAAAGCTATAAACAGTTGTTCCCTCACTAGCCTCTCTTTTTGCTCACTCATGAAATTAATAAGCCAAAAAACACTCTGTCCTGAAGTGTGCAAAAGCTTCAAGAACTCCTTACAAAGATCCGAAATAAATGTATCCTTTCATTAATTTCAACCCTTTCAATGATTGCACAAGGTTTTAAATCCATTATGTGAAGCGTGTGCCGTTCAAGACCCTCTGGATAAGCTGTTATACTCAGAACAATAATGTATTAGAACAAGTGCATTATTATATAAATTAATTTCAGAGCTGTACAGAAAAGTAATCACAGCTAGGGCTGGGCAATATGGACCAAAATCATATTTCGATATTTTTAGCTGAACGGCACCACTATATAAGCTGTTTTATTACATGCATTTTTGTCACTGTATCCTGATGCATGTATGTAAATTATTGTGTGTTTAAGTGCAAGATGGTAAGGTGTGTTACATAAAAATGATCTTTTGGGATCACTCCTATACAGCTTATATATTGCAAGATATTTTATTTGTTGAAATAATAGATATAGTTGTAAATTGCTAGAATAGGTACATGGATATAAGTCATATAACCGTACTGCTTGCATTTTGCTCGGTAGTTTCACATATGAAACCTTTCTGACGTACCTTCAGCATTCAGCAGTTTTCTGTCCTTATAGAGATCTGTTAGGAAAAGGCTGTTAACCAATGTGGACTTTCCTAAACCAGATTCCCCTAGAGAGATTTTGCGAAACAATAACAAAGAATTATGCGTTAATAAAATAACTTTTTATCTGGGACCTTTGTTCTCACTTAATATTAACTTCGAGAAATTCTGAAATCCTCACCAGCTACCATCAGCGTAAAGGCAAAGCCTTTTTTCACAGATTTCCTGTGTACTTGGTTGGGAAGTGTTGCAAATCCAACATATTCCCTATCTTGATCCTTAAAAGAATTACAGACAATAATTACCAGGTGACACAGACCTTGACATAGACCAAGTTTGAATTTTTGTGCTCATCAAACAAAACACAAGATAACTCTCTTGTGAAGATTTCAAACATTACCTCAGGAGAGTCATAAGGATCGAGTCTTCTCCAGGGGCTCTTAGATCGTGAAAAACTGAGCGAGGACTCTTGAGAGCTGGTGGAACTGAAGTGACAGCGGTGCAGCAGGTCTGGTTCTGAGCCCTGCAGGTTCCTTCCTACTTGACGCATGAATGGAGGGGTGACGTGGGTGTGAGGACGCGTTCTGCCATCCGGATCCCTGGCCATCACATGCGTCTCTTGGCTAGGAAATGTGTGTTCTGCTCTGGGGGACAGGTCTCTCATGGTGCACGCCAGCTCTGCATCCTCTGGATCCTCTAAAGATAAACTGGACAACTGATCGACACACACACAAAGGTTTTTGAAATTAAACCCAATCCTCTTATTGAGTTCTATTTTTCAGGTCACTAAAAGCAACTCTCATAACAGCCACAATAACATTTACTTCTTAAAATTATACAAGAACATACAAAGTTAAGCATAGAAAAGAATCCAAGATGTCTCCAACCTTGTTAGAAATTACAGTAATACTTTGTAATTGCGTCTAAATAATTGTTTAAAAAAAACAATTCACATGTATTCTCTTGTCTTAAAAATGACTGTGCGTTTATGAAACTGTTCAAATAGAGTAACGGTGAAAGACATATTTAGACATTTTTTTTAGACATAAACCAGCAGTGACTAGAAAAGTGTTGCAGGATGACCTGAAAGCAGCAGGAACACTTTGGCAGTAGTTATACATCACATGTTGTATTAAACATGTCTTTGTTTATGCTATGAATAGATATTTTATGTTCATACTTATAGCACAAAGTCAAAACACATATTGTGAGTGTAAACTTAAATGGATAAATGCACCGGAAGTATATTAAATTATATTAAATAAAATCCAAATCCAAAGAGGTCTCCCCTCACAGGAAGCTCTTCAAAATCGTATTTGCTTTGAGAATCCAGCATGTTGCTACTCTTAGCTCTTAAGCAGC
>JAQQZR010000011.1:2166410-2188580 GCA_030068235.1 Notoglanidium macrostoma | reverse complement strand
ACAATGCCAAGACTATAGCTAATGAGATTACTGTAGATTCAGTTACATACAAGAGTCAGGTTCCTCCCCAACTGTAGCTCTTGTAGCACAGTCTAAAATAACTATTAAATGTAACTGATTATACAACTGAATCTTATGATATGAAAGTACTTTAATTAACAAAGAATAGGAGCAGGGTATAGGTATATTAAAATAGTAGAATTGTTTCTATTTTCAGGCATTTTTACAAGTTGTAAGCATTTTAAACAGTAAACGGTAAAAGAATTGGTGCATTTCTGAAAATTTAAAAAGGGGTTTAATTTAAGGGTCATAAAAACTTTGAAAAAAATATCCATGGTATAAACTTAGGAGAGGTAAAAAAAAAAAAAAATACTGCACTTCACTTACCATGTCTGTAGAAATGTCCACATTTTGTTTATATAAATAAATCTATGTGTAGATTTTAGCTAACTTAAAAAATAATGTTAAAACTATATAACATTAGCCAGTTTGTACCTGGTTTTATGTAATGATTCACATTTCTATAAGTTAATTAGACAAAAATCCTGTTAACTTCCAGTATTTGGTTTAATTCAATCAGAAATTCTTAGACAGCCTTCTAAATTTATTCACATACTACCTTCCATGCCACTATAGCTACAGGCTCAATTGCTAAATTCAATTGCTACAATAAAACTGGCCATTAAAGGGCACTCCAGATTGTCCTGAAATGCCCACATCCATGAACATATTTGTCCCTTCACAGTTTGTTATTAGCTTGTCCACAGGTTCTTCAAACACAGTGATAAATAGTACACTGAACATAGCCATTCAAAGCATCACTCCTGACTTGACACTCGCCTCTCTTTTTGTTCAGACTGGAAACCATTTTCACGCTGAATTTCACTGTGGTTTTCCCAAAAAGCTTTTTGCAACTTATCCAATTCTGAGACTAGAGGAAGCCTGATGTCCAGATGCATCAGCAAGCTCTTTAGCCATTCCTCTAGCTTTGCAAATGATGGCCTTGAACAGAATGTGAAAAAAAAAAAAAAAAAACAGAGTTTAACTGGACGGTTATCTGCGCGTCTGTATTTTGCAGAAGAAAAAGAGATTTAAACCCTACCGTTTTTCTGCTTCTGTGTCACAACAAAGAGCTGCAAGAGGAAAGAAGGCTGATGGACATTCTGCTGGACAGTAGCACTTTAGAAATTCCTTGACACCTAGTCCAAATTCCATAGTGCGAGGGAGATAGTCTGGATCAGCATACACTCTGCCTATAATCTGGTGCAAAGAAACAGATATATGTTTACATTGAATGTTTTAAAATAAATGTAATATCTAATTAATATTTACGAATTTATTACCTCACAGAGAATGATTCCAAAAGAGAAGATATCAACACGTTCATCATAGCTAATACCTTATAGATGAGATGGAGAAGAAGAAAAAAATCATAGCGCTTATGACCATGAAGAACCTGTGCATGCTTTGGTCTGTTTTGGTTCATTGCAGCGGCTCACCTCGGATCATCTCAGGTGCCATCCAATATGGGTTCCCCACTACTGTATATCTCTTTTTCCTATGTGGCTTACTCAGCTTTGACGCTTGCTCAGGAGAAGAATTCTTTGTCTGAGCTTTATCCTCCTTCAGGAGTCGGGCCAACCCGAAGTCCGCCACCACAACAGAATGGTTCTGTAAATATAAACCAAGAATGTAATGTTTGTAGGAATGACATGAATTCCCATGCATTGCACCTGGAATTCCCAGATCTGGATCCAAATCCACTGCAACACTGACCAGGAATAAATGATTACTGAATCTGAAAGAATGTATGAATATTCGCAATATTCTTCTGCCACACAGTGTAAACTGTTAACAGTAATCTATGGGTGCTAAGCACCATAACGGACAATGATCATATACTGTACAATTTACACAACGGTTTAAGGGAAATGTTTTTTAATGGTTTAAAACATGGTGCATTAATACAGAGTAGTTTAATGCATGGAAACAATCAGTTTTAGAGAAAGAGTTGGGTCAAGAAGAAGGTCATGATTGTTATGCATCCTCACCTGTCTAACAAGGCAGTTGTGTGAGTTCAGATCTCGATGGATCACGTTCATGGAATGTAGGTAAGCCTAGACGAAGAAAACAAGATGGTCTGCACTGATAAGTTGCTCCATATAGTCTTCACTACTGCTGTAGCAGCAATGTAGTTTTATCAGTTTTACATTATTTAAAAAAAAATAAAAGTTGGCCAGGTTTGCGTGTTTTATTAATTGTCTATTTTATAGTATAGTTCTGAAAACTATATTCATTCATGGACTTGAATTCATTTTTCTTTTGGGTGTATCTCAACCAGAAGTAATACGCATTTTAAAATCTGGTGAAAATCAAGTGAAAAGGAAGGAAATTTTATCAAACAATTCTGATGCCACTTTCACATTGTGGACATTTTTATAGTTGGTATGATTACAAACTGAATTGATTTGAGTTATGTACATTTCACTTTGGCATATAACTTTGCAGGAAAATAGCCTAGACTTAATTAACAAAGTTAAATTTATTCAATAGTTTTAATGAATTAAAACATTTCCATGTTATTTTTATGAACCATATATATTGCTTCTTAAAGCTGAGGTCTCAAAATATATTATAAAGAGAAAAACTCCCTATAGAAAAACCTTTTTGGTCAGATTGCCGGAATTCATCCTCAGTGACATCCAAAAAGTTTTCCCAAGATGCCACACATAATGTATTTGCATTATATTGTTGCAACCTGAAATAAATACAAGCACAGAAATCTGTCACAGTAAGTGCTTACCATTCCTGCAGAAATGTCCTTTGCATAGCTTACTCTTACTTTCCATGGATGATCAGTGTCCTGTCGATAAAAAATATATCGCTTATTGGCATTACACTACACACTTTTAATATAATGTATGATTCAAATAAAGAAATCATGGATTAGAAACAAATTTAAACCATTTTCTGTATGGTTTCCCTCAGAGTCCCTCCTGGCACATACTCCGAGATGAAGTTTACTCGCTTGTCTTTGTAAAGAACTCCAATAAACTTCAAGACATTTGGGTGATCCAGACAGCGCATCACTTTTACCTGGACAGTAAATCAAGTTATACTGAGTTAAAACCCTGTTGAGAAATGAGTTATCCAAATGCATGATCATTATACAATGATCACAAACCTCCTTTAGAAATGTTGTCTGGGTTTCTTCATCAACTCGAAGAAGTTCCTTCATCACCATGACTTCGCCTGTTTGCTGATGTGTCACCTAATGAACAGAGGTAGAAATGGCATTTAATGTAACTTTAACTTTTGGGCTCTTTGCTATAATTCAGTGTAACTGATTCTCCTTTACCTTGATGGCTTGCCCGAAGCAGCCCTTGCCAAGAACTTCCCCGTATATGAGGTCCGAGGGACGGAAGATGCGCTCTGTTTTGTCGACTGGATCGACACGCAGAGATTCGGAGCGATTAATATTTCTTCTGTGAGATAGCAGTGAGAACTGTGAACTGGGGTTCTTTTCAATACTGCAACTGCGCCTACACAGGAACAAAGTGACCTCGGAGATTATTTAAAAAAAAACAATCATCGTAGTACATAAGTTAGGACTTTATTTCAACAATCACTTTATTTCATCAATAACATTATCAAGTAATAAATTATAATTTCTTTTGACAGTTTGACTGTATTAATTCCTACATTATGTGTTTGGAGCGATGGCGGACACTGTCTCCGTGAGGCGGGAAGAAATCTAATTTCCCTGGTTGGTCTGCTGCTTCGTCCAACAGACAAGATTGATCCTTGGGACTAGAAAGGCCATCAGGGTTGTGTTCAACAGTAAGCTTCAGGCAGTGCTCAAAGTCATGGATCATCGAATCAATCTGTTAGAGATTAAAATGTAATGTCTTATCATGACTAAGGAATAAAACAAGACAAGGTGTGATGTGATAGAAATATTATCATTGACAGGCTTGGTCTTAATTTCCAATAACTCCAAATCCTGAAAGCTTTGTTCCTCTTATGCCCCAGCAATTTGCCAATTCTTACATGCTCTTTTTAAATTAAAGAGTGACATATTTATTTGTTCATATTTATAAAACATCAGCAAAACAAGTTACCTCTATTTATCACTTACATTATAGCAACCATAAACATTTGTTCTTTCACCAGCTTCTGTTTTTAGTCTTTCTTGAAGTTATTAAGACAAAAATAAAAACGCAGCTTGTTGTGTTACCAAAAAATAGCACGCACTCTGTCCTGAAGACTTTTCTGCTTCAGAAGTTACAGTGTAACTGACTGTTACAATGAACAGACACTGGAGATTCTTTCTATAAATGTTAAACATTTCTTTAAATTAATTATTCCTAAATGAATCATTTTTAAACATGTTTGTATCAAGCATCCACCATACAAGTCTGCATTAGCTGTTATAATAGAAACAATATTGTATTCGTACGAGCATGTTAATATAATCTGCCTTGTGGATGGAACTACTGTCCAAGCCATGTTGTTATAGGAAAATAATAAAATAAAACTTCTCACCAATCAGAATTGAGAATTTCAACAGCATTGGGGTATAAGATATATTGCATTATGTATATAATATCTTACATCATTGAGTGGAATGTTTTGGACCGAGATTCCATTGATTTCAAGGACAGTGTCTCCAACGTGAATCATTTCCTTAATTTCGGGACTGGTCTTGAACGTATCTAACCTGGAAAGGGTGAATGGTGTAGAATGAGCCAAGATAGTGGGAGATGTTGGGGCTGCTAAAAGTTTGTGCTGTGTAATATACAGACTTACTGAGATACTTTGATAATGGGGCTGATTTCATTAACAGGGCACTGATCCACAGTGAACGAGAGACCTCTCCTGCTCTCTGCTGAAGGAGGAAATGACACCAGCGCCACTGTGTGAGGAAGCTTGGAACATCCTGTTCCTGGATGCCTCGCTGATGCACGCTGATAGTAACAGTGCTCACTAAAGATGAGATAAAAAAGACAGACAGGAAATGGGAAACTATTCCCATAATCATGGGGAATATTCCGATTCATGAAATTGACATAAACAGTGAATCCATATAAAGAATTTGTCTTAATTCCAAACAAACCAATATAATTTGGAATGATCCACTAAAGCATATGAATCCCCATCTCCAATGAACATGCTGCAGTGTTCACAGATGAAACATTCTGAATGATACTTGCGCTCTCCCACCACCTACGGAGGAAGGAAGCAGATTTTTTTTAAATAAAATTCAAAGTGAAAAAACAATGAAAGAGAGGATGAAGAGGTCAAGCATTAGAGAAGGGCTGTGGTGACATCAGCACTTGAAACATGAGCTGGATCTGTACAATGAATGAAAGAAAGGAAGAAAGAATGGGAAAGAGTAGAAAGGATTCTGTGTCATATGAGATCAGTTAGGGCATTAAATGAATTACTCTTACAATAAGATAATAGGATCATGATGAATAGGCTCTATACAGTCATAACTAAACTAACTCGAGTGTCACCATCAGTCTTAAGTATTCTTGTGAGATTTTGTAGCTTAACTATGTAATGTTCTTACCATAATGACGCCAGTGGTGATGATCTCTGAGCATCCACAACACTGTTCTCCAAAGCGAGCCCAGTAGTCCTTTTTGCAAAAATACTGTCCATCTCTTTCATAGTACCAGTGAGAGAGTGCAGAGTTACACTCGCAACACCTTCATTTGGTGAAAAGACAAGAAGTGAATCAGCAGCAGCTTGTCAACTTTTGGTTTTGCGGGACGGCATTAATAAAGACATAGCCTCAAACAAAATGAAGTCAAGAGGCTATCCGAAGTGACTTAGTTTATGCGCTACCATCTACGTAGAGAATGTTCATAGTGAATTCCTAGTGAACTCCATAACAGACAGCTGAGAATCAGCAACATACAATCATCCAGCATGCAGTCTAACAGTTTGTGTTAAGTGGTTTTAGACATATCTTTTGTATTTCAATTGTATTTGATTCAGCGGGTTTATATCCTGCCACCAGTGTTCTGGTATCATTAACCAGGGTTGCCAAGTTTCAGCAAAATATCCAGCCCAACTACATCTCAAAAACCACAGTAAAAAACTGAAATTGGCACAAAATCCTTTGGGTACAGGAAAAGGTAGGCTTTGTGTGGGAATCATGGCCATTGTGGTGCACAATGCATTTTTTGATGTATGGACATTATCCATTCTATAATCCCCCTTTCCCTCTCCTAATCTTTGCTACATATCTAACAGTAGAAATGTACATCATAGACAAACTATCTGCACTTACACGTTACCCTTGTTTTAGAAAATGTGTTAGGTTTAATTCTGGTTTTATTTTTTATAAAACAAGATCTTTGAGGTCTGAGATTTTTTTAAAAACAGCAACATTGGCAACCCTGTCATTAATAGTCCAGTCTGTTGCTCCTCAACCACTGAAAATGTTAATAGAGTGAGCATGGAGTACTGTGATTCCCACCCCAATGGGCCTCTACTAGTGTTTGTTGTAGTTCTCATTTTTGACCACTAGGTGTAATAATAACACTGTGGATCTAAATGAAGCAGTAGGTGGTTTGCGTTAACCTGTTAAATGTGCAACTTGAAATTGCAAACTAAAGATTTTTAAAAGAACTCTCAAATATTGCAAAAAAGTTCATACGCTTGCATATGGTGATTAGACAAAGCAATATTTTGCAAAACTAAAATGGAAACACATTGGTTTTCACATTTAAGTCACATGACATGACATGACATGAAGGGGTGGTGGGTGCAATTGAAATCGCCATGCCAACACGTATCTGGCCTTGGATATCCATAGCAGTGTTTAATTGGAATGACTATCACAAGAGGAGAAACTTAACTTTAACGTCAGTCAGTGGAAACACAGACCATACACAGTTGTGTTTTGTTGACTTAAAAAAATCACTTCTATTTTGTGCAAAATTGCAAGGTGAACCTGCAATACAATTGTGCAACATCTAGAAAGAAATGAAAATCAATGGAATATTGAGATATATAAAAGAGCTATTGTTACTATGCTGCTATTATTGAAGAAACTACAGACACAATTATAGATATTTAAGTTCTAACTCACATCATATTTTCCATATATAATGATTACTGATCAGTTAATCATGTTGTCATAAAAAGAACTGCTCACAGTACCAAGGGAAGTTTAACAAACTCTGTAATATCAGTACAGGAAATTTCCCCTTCCCGTAGATATTGATTTTTCTTTTGTTCTGTCTCACTAGACTCTACCAAACAGAAAGTACCCCAGCATGACATGGACTCTTTCATCTACTCTTCAGTGCTTCTATGTGCTTCCTCTCACAGTGGATTGAAAACAGATGGCAGTCTTTCTTCTTGTTGTAATCTAGGGTTAAATGTCATCTGTCTCCTCCCATTCATACTTCTCTCGTGTAAACATTCCTCAGAATTTCCTTTTTCAAAACAAAAAAAAGGTCCAGAAAACGCCCTTTTTCAAGCAATCTAAAAATTATCCACCGGCCCATCATGTGATTAGATATTATCTCAGTTTTACGTCATGCTTTTGTATCGCAGCAGGAGTTTTTGGAAAAAGAGGTGGAGGGACAGCAGAAACAAAAGCTGATTAATGGTCTGTTTGTATTACACAAGCATGTAAAAGAAAAATGTAAGCGAGTAAGCGAGGTCTAAGTTCAGAATTTAAGAGATGCAATAATAATGCGCAGGGTGTGACTTGTGAATTGAAGGTGTGAACCATTTCCTGTCATACAGCATTAATTTAACAGTAAAATTGCAAACAGATCAGAATTACACAGATTTAGACAAATTTCAACAGGGTTGTGAGTCAGCCTACCTTACACTGGTTCTTCTCCTGTAACGTTCGTCCTGTTGAGACATGTGTTTCAGTAGTATAAACCGGTTAATGTGCTCGCTCTTTCTTTTTCTCCCTTGTTCATACTACATGAAAGGGAAGTAGAGTAAGTGGGAGGAGAGGAAACACCAGCTGTACGGAAATACTCTCTCAACCGTTCCAACTGCATCAGAATGCTATTGAGTGTCTGTTTTTCTTTATGAGGCTGCACAGATGAGAGTAAATGTTGCTGATGCATACAAGGAGAACTTAAGCTGTGCACACAGTGACCATGTCACTGTGTCTGTCCCTAACTTTAGCCGACCCCATATGTCAGATTGCTCCGGTCAGCAGTTAAAGGGGGGGATAACGTTACACTCCCACCTGATAGCTGAGATCCTACAGAGAGCAGGAGCATGTAGAGACCTGCTCAAATGTCACAAGAGTCCCTCCTTCTGTGTGTCAGGGAGGAGGAAATTAACAGGAATTCCACTCCAGTTGGAACATGTTTAACCCCATACTGATTCCTAACATCATTAACTTGTAAACTATTTAATATGAAGACATACAGTGCAACTATTAAGTGTATGTGCTTTGCAGATCAAATTTTTTCACTTACAGCCTCTAAAGCAATCTATTTTTCCCCTTTGATATTTTCAATTACAGTTACACCATTTGACAAATGTCCTTAGTCATCCTTATTCATTACATTTTGTTTGTAATCCAGTTCTTATCTAATCCAGTTCTTCACTTTTTCAGACCACATCGATACTTTTGACTTTTTAGATCCACTGAATGTAATTGAACACCAGAAGTGTGGTGCTTTTAAAGGACCGGCTCACCCTTCCCAGAATCCAATGCATTGTTTTTGTTTTTAAAGCACGTGACTGGTGCCTGCTAGCTCTCTGTGCAGCAAAGCCTCTGCAAATTCACTGTTAGTGATCTCTTCAAAACCCATCTCAAATAATTTCTTTATCTATATTTCATACATGGAAGCTTTGGATAATATATGCTTTATCTTTTGTTTCCTTTGCAGCTGCCCATGAGCCGGTCGAAGCCAGTTCTGGTCCATTACATACAGAATAACCATACGAAAAAAAAAATGGATCAGTAAAAAGAATTTTACATATAAATACCTTGAAAAATACCTTCAATCTCATGTTGCAATTTAAAATCTATGGCCTAGGATATATTGCGGTTTGTTTTTGGAATATTGCTACCATTGAAAATGGTGACTCAATACTTGGCACAGAGATTCTGAGAAGGTGATGTAAGATAATATATTTTTTGCAGGACAGATATATGTTCAATAAGCATGTTAAGATTTTTTTTAAAGTTTATATTAGTAGTAGTTGCAGCAGTGGCAATAATAGGACTCAAAGTACACCCAAATAAGCTGAAGTTCCTTGAGGAACTGCAGAAATGATCAGAAATAATGCTTTGAAGCACCCAAAGTGGAAATCTGGAAAAGTTCAAGAAGCCTGATAAACTACCACAAGTTCCTCAGAGAACTGAGGAAGGGTTCCACCAATGAAGCAAACTGAGGAGCCGTAAAAGGAGCCTCAAGTATTCTTAAATTTTTACAGTGTATGAGGAAACATTGACTAGAAATTTTGCTGACTCTACTCAAATTATGACTCAAAGTCTGGACAGATTTCATTGAAGTTTATCAGTTTAAATCATATATAAGTGAAAGTTAGCCTATTCAGCAAATGACATGAAAGTAACCTAAACTTTATAAAATGTGTTTTTCTGATTAAACTACCTCTCAGTTTCATTTTCCAGTTCTCATAAATGTCTGTAGTTCGATGTAGATGTCGACGGCCTTTTTATTCAGTTTTTATGGCTTGTAAGAGTCAACACTCTTAACCTAAAGTATCCATCCATCCATCCATTATCTATCCAACTTTATCCATCTGGGTCGCGGGGAAGCTGGAGCCAATCTCAGAAGACTTCAGGCGAAAGGTGGGGTACACCCTGGGCAGGTCTCCAGTCCACCACAGGGCCAACACAGACAAACAGCCACATACACTCGCATTCACACCTATGGGCAATTTAGAGTAGCCAGTTGACCTAATCTGCATGTCTTTGGCCGCCCAAATCCCCTCCCAGTGCTCAGTGTGGTGGTGCCTGAAATAGTGTTCCCAATCTGCATGTCTTTGGACTGTGGGAGGAAACCGGAGCACCCAGAGGAAACCCATGCATGCACGGGGAGAACATGCAAACTCCACAGAGAAAGGCACCCTGGGTGATCCGAGGATCGAACCCACGACCATCTTGCTGTGAGGCGACAGTGCTAACCACCACACCACCGTGCCACCTTAACCTAAAGTTTTTTTTCTATTTTTTATTCATCTAGTCATCCAAGATCAAAACAGCATCTAGCTGAGTATTTCAGTTTTTCAGTTTTTGCGGAAATTCTCAGAAAATATTAGTTGGTACTGAGAGCTTGTACTGACAGGCAGCTCTTACTGTTTGATGAAATACAAGTCTGTTTTCAGTTTGCATAATCTTTTCTTCTTGATGAGGGCAAAAGTGTAAGTGCTTTCCTGCCTGTTTTAATTGTCTAATGACCACCACCAGATCAAGGAATTTGTTATACACTATCTTTTAAAAATATGGTGTTCAAAAGAACATTTTGGGTCACATCATGATAATGTGTATTTCTCTTCTGAAATAATGCAATTGCTATTGATTAACTGTGAATAAATGGAGTCCAAAGTCACACTGTGGAACGATTTCCACAATTCAATTTCCTGTCCTTAATATCATTTATTTTGTTATTTAAGTAAAGGCAATATAAAATGCATCACATGACAAGAGTTTTATATGATTTTCAAGGTTTGTGAAAATCAAAAGGTAAACATTGCAAACCTGCTGGTAATGAATAAGATTCAATGACTGAACCGTCATTCCCATTATCTCAGGTTTCTTTTCTTAATACTGATACATGAATCACAAATGTAAAAAACATACAAACAAACAAACAAACAAACAAAAACACAAACACATACAGTGAGAAATCACACAGTAAGAAAATTGAACTCACACGTTACTAAGGTTAAATGCATAAGGAACCCTAAATCCAAAATAGATTTAATTTAATAAAAGGTGAGTGAAAGAAAGAAAATTCAGATCTCACTATATCAAAAAGTACATGAGAACTACCTTAAAATCCTGAGGTGTCATGAACTTGTATTCCTCAGTACTTTGATAATATACTTCCTACAGCAGAAAGTACTGTTTGTTCAATAAAATGTTAATACACATGGCAAATACATTGATGGGGAGCACATCTACGTTTCAAGAACAACATCGTGCACTCATGAGGAGGTTGGTTTAAGCTCCCCTTGACCCAAAATAACAAAATGGCACCATCAAAAGAGAGAAAAGCAAGAGTTAAGTATGTGATGAGGTGGCCTGAACCACTTAGCTTAATGACAACTTGATATTACTATCACAGTTTGTCTATTACAGTACATAGCAGCAACATTTCCCCATACAGCATGACTAAAATATGTAGTTAAGGATGTGAAAGTAAAGGCTGATACTGACTGAGGTTCAGCCACTGAGTTAAACACATCAGAAATCCTGGTGGTTTTTTGTGTTGGTTGATAACACGTTTAGATAATTTACGGTGAGGTTACAGTGTTAATTAAGAAGTGACATGGTGAACATGGTTAACCCACTGGGTGCTGTAATAAAGTCTGACCGGTGTGTGCGAATTAAACTTGGGGTTTACATTGTGCCTCGAGTGCATAAGTAAGTGCACACTGCATACATCCTTGAATCAAAGCTATGTACAAAGTAACATTTGAATACTGAGCGTCTGTCTCGTGTCACGAGGTGCACTTTGAGCAGGAATACTTTAATTTTTCTCCCACTAGAAACCAAAAAGTACATTCGAGATTATGCAGTAGCACCACTTGTTCATGAGGTCACTTCTCCTTGCAGGGCTCTCATTTCCTCCTCCTCCCACAGTATTTGCCTTGGCAGCCAGCACCTCCTGCAGTCACAAACACAACCAAAGTGACCACTTTCTTGAAGTGTCTAAAGGTCTAGAAACACATTATGCATGCTGAACAATTAATATGCAAAAATGTTTAGTGATGCTGAAAAAAAAAGATTAACTTTCAATCAGATGGTACATGCATTAGCGATGTATTCAAATGCCCAGATAACTATTTGAGGTGGTGGTATTTGAATACTGAACTTGCTATTCAGCCATTGTTATGTTTTATGTTCAATTAGTAAGTGGCAAAAAAATTCTGAAAAAAAAAACAATGATGCAGAGAGCAGTCACAACTATCTAGAACTAGAACTATCATACTAAACATGTAAAATGTGTGCATCGTTACTACTTTCATGATATCTATTCATGTCATATTAAAGTTCTTTATTTCATGTTCTCTTAACAATTAACCTGACATGCCTTCATTAAATCCTGTGGATATTTGAACATCACAATCTGGCGAATCCCAAACATGCATATATACAAAACGTCCACTATACTATACCTCTGTAGCCTCCAGCACCTAAAGCACTCTGGAGAGCTGCATATTTGGCTGCTTTAGCTGTAATAATAATAATAATAATAATAATAATAATAAAACATTTGTATTAAAGCTTTTGATTTAATAAAACATAAAGTATGGAAACTTTTACTGGACCCACAGCAAGAATGACTGATTCCCCATTCAGTCAAGTACAAACATGTACTTTTACATGTACTTTCCATACATCTGGTCCAAACTGGATCCCATGTCTTTGTGTCCATTGCATCATTAAATCATAACAAAGATGCTATAAATATAAAATATTAATATTAAACTTAAAAAAAATTTACTGTAACGTTACTATTTTTCCTATTCTTTCACTATATTTTTTAAATCATGTCATTAACTCATACTATATGAACAGTTTTCTTGCACAAAATCTTCATTAGTTATGTGAATGTGTCAGGTGAAACTGAGAAATGGCCTACATTGTTGAGGTGTAAGTGGTGCACTTCCAGCTCCTCCTGGTCCAACTCCACCATAGCCTAGTATAAAAGAAAATGAATGCATTTTTGTACACATATACATATATGTTTTTTTTGCCCCAATTTGGTCATTTGCCAACTACCACCCAAAATTATCTTATCTATCATATCTATCTTGACTACCTAACTACCAACTGGGAAGGGTGAAAGCAAACATATGTTTCCCATGATGCACATGAAGCACTTCCTCTCTAACACACTTAGAAGACGTTGCTATCTGCCCTCTTCTACATACATGAGCATCTACAATTGGCTATTGTCACTGTGATTGATGGGAGAGAGCGAGAGTTGTCTATCCCACCCAAAGAGCAGAGAGTTTTGCTTTCTTGACTGATGGCTATGGAAACAGAGAAGAGGAACACTTTTCTGTTACCCCACTTGGTTAAATGTTTGTTTTGAAATGGTGGTAACTGAAAGAGTTTGCCATTGATTTCTCACAGCTGCTTTTAAGGAGTGAAACAGAGCTTTTTTACCTGAGAGTGGTTGCTGGTAGCCGCCTGCACCACCAACACCATATCCTGGCACTCCACTACCTGCAGGAGCAGAAGGCTCATTCACTTGTACCTCATTACCATCTTTATGTATTATTTTGGTGTATTTATAGTTTAGTAGAGTATTGAAATTGAATATTGTACTCTTAGGTAATTCCAAGAAAAATACTTTGCACTTCATACATTACTATTTCAATCTTTAAAATACTCTTCTGTCATCCATCCAATGAGTGTATTCTATATGGCTTAGCATCTAATGCTATAAGTTCAGCATCCAATCATTTCAGTCTAGAATATAACCCTGATCATCAGTGTTGAAAAAACTATCCAGAATTGTGACAGTTCTACATCCGTGGTGATCACCAGTTAATGGTGGTGACCTTCTAATGCTACAAAATTTAGTTTGTGTGCATTTGACCTTAATAAAATGTTTCAGTATGCTAAAGTAAACAAAGACTCCTATAACTTGAGGTGTCTCCTTTGCCTTCCTAGAAAGCATGAAGCCCATTTAAAAAAGCATGTTGAAACAAATTTTGCAAATTTGCTAACAGTAACAAGCCACAGTATACAGTATTTAGCCATGTTAGCCTGTTTTCTTTGCTAATGCCAGGTTAGACAAGCATTGATTCCAGTAGCTAACATAATTGGCTAGGCAGCAAGTCACATTTTAGCTAATGACAAATTTTACTTATTTACATTTATTTATTTAAATTCTAATTAATTCATTAGGAAACTACCTATCTTTAGTCATGCATTTGAACAGCAAACTTACCGAGAGTTTCAGTGTGAAATGGCACAGCTGCTTTAAGATAAATATTATCTAACAGTTTTAATAATAAAGATACTTTTCAAATTAAAACAGGATTTCAATTTCATCAGTTCAAAACATTTACTTTTCCATACATGAGTCTATTTGAAAGTAGCATTTTTTTTTTTTTTACTTTATTTATTTTTTTATTTTTGACTTCCACTTTTAACTGGAAGTTACTTTCACTTTCACTTAAGAATTATTTCTCAGTATTTTTTAAACACCTGATGAGAGAACACACTCATATTCCCAATACAGCTTAGATAAAAAGAACATAAGAACGCTGTCCTACCTGGCTGGTAACCTTGACCCCCCAAGGCACCTGTTCCATACCCTGTAACCAAGGAGAAAAGAAGCAAAATACATGCACAGAGAAAGCGTTGATCAGTGTGATTTCTGGTTTAAATTGTATCTGAAATTTGATAAATGATATTTTGATTATTTTGGGGCACCTGTTTTACCAGGCTTCCCAACTCTAGCTCCCAGTCCAGCACCACCCGGATAGATGTTACCTAAAAACAAAAAATTGTGATGGCTTGTACTTTAACATGGTGTTTGTTTGGTTTTTTTTTTTTTTACTGATTTTGGACCTGAACAGTTCTTGAAGCTATATAATATACCGCCACCAACTCCACCTGGGCCACCAGGTCCTCCTCCTATGCCTCCTAGCCCTCCACCTACACCACCGGGACCTCCTCCTAAAGCCCCACCTGTACCTCCAAGTCCTAGGCCTCCTGCTCCACCCAAACTTCCAAATCCTACAAACACAGGAACATGTTACTGAGCACATAATAATGATTATGATCATTTAGCTAAGAAGTGAGATTTTGAATTATCCATTGTATTTATTTTGTTCTTTATGTTGGTGAAAATGTGAAGCACTGACACACAAATATGCATGTTTATGAAATCAAAAATCATGTACTTGGATTCATTTTCAGACTGACAACAGAAAAAATACCCAGGAACGTTTTGGTGAGTATTTATTTAAGATTGAGTCTTGACTTGCTATCTGTAAGTAGTTGGTTCATATGCAGCAAAGTCATTCAGGGTAATCAGATCCAAACCTAAACTAAATATAATATAGCACCTCAGATTTTAATACCATTTCCATGTGTCCAAAACTGATTTTGTAAATACCTGTTTTTAGTATTTAGTATTTAGAAGATGTGTAATAGTAAGTTAATCATGTAAGTGTGTCATTTATTTTCTCATGTAATATGCATGTAGAGGTGTCACACATCCAGCATATAAGGAACACCAAGCTACCTTTAATTGTAAAGTTCCACTTTAATTCATCCATATTCAAATTCATACAGCAAAGTGTTTCAGAGTAAATATATTATTGACCACAGACAAAGTTGAATCACCATCACAATTGTATGGCCATTCAAACAAGCAGCACCTGATTTCCCAGGTTTCCCAGCTCTTAGTCCTGCTCCGCCTGGGTAGCCCAAACCTGAAAATAAAAACACAGAGCTCATCTACTGCAGATCTGGCAATATGAATAGTAAGTTCACAGGATTAGAAGGTAGAAATTAAAAATACAACTTGTTTAGGCTGATAATTTAGTAATTAGTTGTATCATGCAAGGTATACTAAAGGGAATAGTTCTAACTGGGATTAGGAACTATTCATCTCCTGGGCCTTGTTGATACATAATAAAATATACTTAATGGCCATTTATTCATTTATGAACAGGCTCAGGGAGTAACGGAATACATGGAACAGTGTTACGTATTTAGGATACAAATAAAGGTAATTGTATTCCTTTAAAGTTACAGAAAAAAAGGCATAATTAGATTACTGATACTTTTAGTAAAAACAGGGATTATTTACAGTATTACAAATTTAAAATGCATAAGGGCTGCAACAACTAATCAACAAAATCAATAATAAAAATAATTGCAAATTCATTTCATTATTAGTTGGCCTGCCTTATGAAATACACTGCATACGTGCTAAGTCACGTCTTTAAAAAAATATTTGAGTGAAATGGTGGAGCATAAACATCAGTGCGACTTTCTCTACGGTATGAAACTCTTACAGTACACTACTCTGCTGGCCTCATGACATAACTTGCGTTTTATTGTGAGTAATATTATCATCCGTATGTGGCAATGTAAGGAACAGTGGATGTGTGATGTTTCTACGTGTCCATAAACTGCTTTGTTATGTTTCGCTAGGAAGCGAGTAGCGAAGTAAATTGATTCAATTAGCTTGTTAGAAATTAAACTGGCCTATTTTTCTGACCCAGTAGTGCTGATGAATAATTGTATATACAATTATTAATTGTTATAATAATTAAACAATTAATTAATTATTAATAATTAAATATACTATACGTAAGTTTTGTGTATAAAGTCATCAAATCTCCATACTGCTTTAAGTTCACTAATTGATCCCAAAAAGAGTCGAATCACTAATCTCGGGCATTGAAAACTAAGTGTCAGCTGAAAATCTTTGTAGTCAATTTCACATACTGAAAATTATTCGCCTTGCATGTGCACACAGCAAGCAAAATGAACTTAGCGTCAGAGTGTTTCAGTGAGGGAAACAGGCAGCTGATATTTATTTTATCTTTATTTTGAATTTGCCAGAAATTTGAAAAAATCATGGCTTGTAATCCAAACACAGCTGCAAAAAGTGTGGTAAGTGATTAAAAAAGTCATGAGGAGTAACCAATGTAACCATAATCCTGTCACTTTGAGTTACACATTTGGTCAACATGAGCACTTGTTAATATTTTCATGCTGTGACAGATTATCTGATAAATGTCACTAATATTGTAATTAGGGAACTGCTATTTAATTAAGGCTAATTAAGAAATAGTTCTGTAGTAGTGCTGATTAAAATGCTGCAAATAAGTATTTTAAATAAATATCTATTGTATTTAATATATTTTTAAAAAATAAAACTAATCAAATAATCAGGGAAAAATAACCTGTAGTTGCAGCCCTAAGATACATTTTAAAATAAAGAACAATATTTCACCATGCACATGTGCACACATTACAACACTTCACGAGTCTCACATCACCACTCTGATCTCAAGTGAAATCAAAGATAATCTTACAGTCACCAATTCATTATCATGGCCTCTGGTGAAAAAATGTGTTCACTGGGTGGACATTTCACCTTTTTTTGGTCTTCAAAGCAGAAAAAGGGATCAACATCACAGTACAATATACGTTCTGCCTTCCAGCTGAGAAAATGCCATCATCATCCCCATATTTAGTATTGAGGGAATCCAAAAGTAATGGAAAGTAAATAGTTACATTAATTTTGTGGTAATTAGATTACGTTACTGACCACATTTTAGAAGTTAATTAGTAATTGTATCAGAATACATTTTTAAAGTAACCTTACAACCCTGTTTATGAATTATCCAGTCAGCCACTCATGTGGCAGCAGCACAGTGATGCAAATAATCATGCAGTTAATCAAACAACAGAATGGGGGAAAATGTGATCTCAGTGACTTTGACCATGGCATGATTGTTGGTGCCAGACAGGCTTGTCTGAACATCTTAGAAACTGCTGATCTCTGCACAACAGTCTCTAGGATATACACAGAGTCATGTGAAAACTTAAAAAACATCCAATGAGCAACAGTTCAAAAACTGCTTGTTTATGAGAAAGATCCGAGGAGAATGGCCACACTGGATTCAGCTGACAGGAAGGTTATATTAGCTCAACCATTCTTTACAACCGTGGTGAGCAGAAAAGCATTTTATGATTCAAAGCATGTTGAAAAGAAGAAATCCAAATTGGCTTATATTCCTGTCAACCAAGGACATGAATATGAGTCTACAGTGGACACAGGCTGAACAAATGAAGATTGGATAAGGACCAGATGACATTTTTCCAATCTTCAACTGCCCAATTTCCTTAAATAAATTAGGTAACTCTAGAGAGTGTTGGGCATGAAAATCCCAGGAAATTGGCAGTTCTAAAATACCATAGTCAAAGTCACTGAGATGACAAATTTTCCCCATTTTGATGTTTTAACCTAAGCTTTTGACCTGTATTTGCATGATTTTAGGTATTGCCTGCTGCCAAATCACATTGATTAGATAATTACATGAATGAGCAGGGGTGCAGATGGGTGGTGAGTGCAGACAGGCTATTACAGTAACATCTGCTTTTATATACCTCCTCCTTGACCACCCAGACCACCTCCAACTGCACCAGGTCCTCCACCAATGCTTCCTTGACCTCCACCAACTCCTCCTAGACCAGTGCCAAAACCTCCAGGAACTCCTCCAAGTCCTCCTGGGCCTCCCACTCCACCAAGCGCTCCAGTTCCCCAGTAGCCTTATATAAAAGAAATCTATTTAAATCTTTGTCTGTTTTACCACTGAAATATTAAGTAAATCTGTCAGTGACATACTTTTGGCTGGCTTTCCCATTCCGGGGCCATATCCAGGACCTGTAAAAAAAAACAGTATTGTCATTGGATGCATGAGATTGTTATCCAATGTATAAACTACCTAATAGATTAATTTAATAATATGTTAACAAGTTTTAATTTCATAGCCAACTGCACAAAGCCATCTGCCTCCAAGATCACCAATCTCCAACACTAACCCCTACCCAACCCCGATAAGTCTGCTTAGTGCTCCATTAGCCAAGGTCATGGTCAGAGTACAAATTATTTGAAAACAATTCCAATTTATAATTTAAATTGAAATTTAACATTATGATTTATAATTATCTTAAATTTTAATCATTAAGCTGAGGGGGTAAACAAAAAGCAAACCTTTGCTACCAACAGCAGCTCCACTTGGGAACCTTAGACCTGGAAAATATAAGAGATTATTTCACAGGAGGCATTTTAGATGCCTAGATTGTTTCTTCTAAGTTTTAATGAAATCAATTTATGAGAAAGTAATTATTTTAAGATGTTTTAACAAATCATGAACATACCATTTACTTGAAGAAGGCTGCTGGTACCTAAACCTCCTACAGCACCATAACCTAGAATCATCAAAATTGTTTTGAAACAAAATCATGCAAAGTAAAAAAACTTGCCAGAGTATAGACTGACAAGCTAGATCAAGGGTGGCAAACATGTGGCCTCAGTCTGGATTTGGCCTAATATGGGTCCAAATTCAGACCACCAAATTAAAATCATTTTGTGGACAATACTTATGCAAGGTAACTTATATATGAATAAACCTTCATTTATCTGTACATGTTTAATCTGTTTAAGAATTTAGATGAATGCCAATAAATGAACACATTTGAGAGTATTCTTTGATGTGTTATTAGTCACTAAACCTAACATTGAACTAAGTGTAATGTGGCCTGTTACATAAAATAAGTTTGACACCCCTGAGCTAGATCATATGTATTCATTTTTGGTATGTGTAGTTTTGCCAGATTCCTGACCTCCAGTTCCTGCTCCTGTACCTCCTGGCAGTAGACTGCTACTTCCAGGCAAAAAGCCTGCTCCTGTTGTCACTCCAGGCCCTATTACTCCACCTGGACCTCCAATGCCACCAAGGAGTCCACCACCAGTGCTAACATATCCTGAAGAACGACCGGTTTATGTAGACATGAAAAGCATTGCATGAAAAGACATTGCTTGACATGTATATCAAATTATGTTTATACTAACATATCTTTTATTTAAAAGGAGCATAGAGAATTATGCATGAATACCTTTGGGTGGTTTAATTGTTCCACCTACAGGGCTGGTGCTAACTCCACCTGGTCCACCCATGACTCCAGCTGTTCCTGCTCCAAGTCCACCAGGCCCTTCTCCAACTCCACTTGGGCCTCCTCCAATTCCACCTAGACCCCCTTCAACTCCACTTGGTCCCCCTCCAACTCCGCTTGGTCCACCTCCAACTCCACCTGGTCCACCTTCAACTCCGCCCAATAAAATGCCAGTTCCGCTTGGCTCTTCACCAATTCCACCTGGAGTATCACCACGTCCAGGTATGACACCACCTCCAGCAAATACCCAGACAATAGTGTTGTGGTTATTCTGGTGCTAATTCTGGTACCTGGTACTAATTCTGGTATCATTAGTAAAAGAAGTTCTTGAGCAACCACGTTAAGGGGAACTGGGAATACCTGGAGGTTTCAGAAGTTTGGCTCCTGGTAGACCATCACTTACTCCCACACCTGAAACAGATCACATGCAACCACACCTTTAAAGATAGTTCCGAACACAGATGACTAGATTCACAATATTTTTTAACAAAACGATTATCTGTGTATAGTTGTGTATGCACTGGTCACTGGGACATTGGGTAATTTGCTATATAAATCACTTTGGATTGGTGTTTTGCAAAACTTTGCACTGTGCAAACTTTTTTATCATCACATTTCTGAAACTTAAAGGTTAAAACACTGCTGCTTTCATAACATGATGGATAAAATTATCATATTTTCAAAATATTTATTGTTATTGTCTATCACAATAACAATGACACAAACAGAAATATTTGCATTCTCAAATGAATGATTTTATAGACAAATGAATACAATCACCCTGCGCTTTTTTTTTACCGACACCCATTCCAATACCAACATTAGCACCTTGTGAAAAGTTTGATCAACTTTTACATTTTTCCTCATACTTTTGTTAGACTGATATAGGTTGTCTATGGTTAGTTAATGGGTAGTTTTGTTAATGAGTGACCTTTGTAAGGTGTTGCTGAATCAAGTTAAATCAAGTTACAAAAATGTTTCAAAGCTTTTAGCTTAACAGCAGCTAACATATATAGTTTTTTTTATTTCCATTTTAGATAAATAGTTTATGTGCTGGTGGAAGATGTTTCACACATGTTACAAAGAACAGCAGCTGAAATTAATTAATCGGGTATCGCTTCTGTTTTGTATGCAGTAAACTGGTTAAAAAGTTAAAATATTGCTGTCTTGCCTGAACTTTATTGTCATTTGCTATTCAAAGGGAACCTTGAGAAGACTTAAGGAGGCTAAAGTCAGGTTTGTCTTTGTATTAGCATGGCATATTGATAAAACTATGCAACAATGCAGACACACTCCATTTTCCAGCAGGCTTCTTTGTATCCCATGAGAATTAGTAAAGGGCTGTTACTACATTAAGTTTCAATCCTTATTCATTACAGTACCTGCTCTTGCCACAGCTGTTAGGCTTGGGGATTTAACAGCTCCAACACCAATACCAATACCGAGACCTGTTCCAGAGCTACCAATACCAATGCCAATACCTCTGGTAGCATTTATACTAGTGCTGCCACCAAAACCAAGACCAATCCCAAAACAAATCCTGATAAAGAGATAATGTGATTTGAGTTAAATATTTACTTTTTTACTGGAGTTTTGATTGTGCTGAAAAAGTAGTACATACCACCTGATGGCTGACCTTGACCAACACCACCTGGAAACAAATTGGTAAAAAAAGTTGATATCTTGTAATAACTGCTTTGTCTGTTGTATGAAAAATACATGTAAAATGTCATGTAGAACTGCACGCATTTCATTCACTGAATCTCCAGAGGGAGACAAAGGAACATCTGAGATTTTTTCCCACTACTACTCACCAACTCTTGTTCCCGCTATTAAAAGACAAGGAAAAACATAAAATCAGTATACAAAGAAAGCATATACTTGTACATAGTCAATGTAACAAAACTATATTTAATGCTAGCCTGAGCCTCGATATGATTACAAAAAGTACAATTATTTTATGATTATTTTAAAAAAGTAATTCCAACACTTACGACTGGGTTGAACTACTCCAACACCAACTGTAGAGAGAGGTTTTATGCATCAAGGCTTACTTTATGTGATTACACTTTAAAAATTTTGAGCCATCAAGTGTGATAATGTCACAAATTTTAACTTTTTTCTAGATTGAAGAAAGCCTTACTTTCTGGTATTTGTCGTCCTGTTCCACCTGAAAAGAAAAAAGAAACAGCAATAAGTGGGAATGAGAAAAGATTGATTATAATTCATTATTGATCATTAACAAAGGTTCTATAACA
>JAQQZR010000011.1:2133343-2160340 GCA_030068235.1 Notoglanidium macrostoma | reverse complement strand
TATACATGTACTCACCATTGGCCCCAAGTCCACCTTGACCAAGCTGAGCTACAGATTGAGAGGGGAAAATGAGAGATAGATACAGAAGCAGATCATTGATCCTATTATCCAATCAATTTAAAGCTCACCAGTTTGAGATCCTGTAGCTACACCTGGCAGAACTCCTTGGCCACCAAAACCTGCACACGGAACATTTTTTCTAAATTTCTGAAATTAATCAAATTTTTCTAGATGTCACTAAGTGCTTCAATGGTATATTTACCTTGTCCAGGAACAATACCACCCTGGTACAACCCAGGAACACTAATACCTAATTTAAGATTTAACAAAAAACACATTTTAAACAGAGATAGTCTTGCATTTTCAAATCCTAATATGATGCCAAAGAATAAGTGGCAGAACCACATTACCTGGTACCGGTGCCTTCCCTGTCTTGCCAACTTTGCGCCCAGGGCCTGTTCCAGTACCTGGTAATCCGGTTTGTGGTAAAATAGGTGCTAAAGTGACAAAAATAACAGGGACACAGTCAATGCTTAGGCATCTGTTTTCCAAACAAATAATGTGACAAGAGCCATGATTGTGAACTACCTCCACCAGGGCCAAATCCAGTTCCACCAGGGCCAGCTCCAACTCCACCAGGACCGACTCCAGTTCCGCCAGGGCCAACTCCAGCTCCACCAGGACCAATTCCAACTCCACCAGGACCAACTCCAACTCCACCAGGGCCAACTCCAACTCCACCAGGAACAATTCCAACTCCACCAGGACCAACTCCAACTCCACCGGGGCCAACTCCAACTCCACCAGGGCCTACTCCAGTTCCACCAGGGCCAAATCCAGCTCCACCAGGGCTAATGCCAGTTCCACCAGGGCCAATGCCAGTTCCACCAGGGCCATAACCTGCACCACCAGGACCTACTCCAGCTCCAGAGCCAATTGCAGCACCACCAGGTCTGACTCCTACACCACCAGGACCAAATCCAGCTCCACCAAGACCTATTCCAGCAAGTCATTTTGTGGATTTTATGAATAATATAAGTTTAAAATTTTCTCTGCTATGGCTACTTAAACTTCTAATGTCTACCTTCAAGATCCATCTAATGATCACTAACCTGTTTTTGGTAGATTCTGTCCAGCACCCGGATAGAGACCTCCAGCACTGCCATAGAGTCCATATATGCCTAAAAACACATATCATAATATAAATTGGAAATCATACCAAACATCTGTATTTACAGATACTATATGAGAACACTATGCAATTGCACTGGGTAATTTTTTTTTTTTCTTGTTCAATATTTAAGACTTGTAATCCCCCTGTGAAACCTGTCTTAATGATTCACCAACATTTTAAGACAGTGGATTCATGGATTATGGATTCATGTGGTATCCCTTCCTACCTTCTTGTTTGCCTGATGTAGACAGGTGTAGAATTGATTTTCATTTACTGACGTGGCTACTCAAACCTTCTCTAAAGCCATTCATAAAAAAACTGATAAGGGGCACATTTACCCACACATTTAAATTCAGGAGTAAATTCTATTCTAAATATTTGATTGAATTTGTCTGAGGACCTTAATAAGGCAGAATGTTAAAACAGACCTTCTTTACACAATACATGCTATATGCCTTATATTAAATAACACTGGTATAATACTTACATGGTTTTGTATACTGCCATTAATTTATATTCAAATTAGATCTCATTGACACCCATTACTGTACATGCAATGTCATTTTTTGAACAACCCCATTATATCTTTTTAATATTATAATCTTACCTGATTTCCTGGGTTTTCCTCCAGCTCCTAAGAAAAGGTACAATATGTTGACTTATTTAATCATTTATATAATTTATTATTATGTATCTCAAATTATGACAATTTTCTACATGGCTATAAACATAAAATCTGATCATCCACATCAAATTTTTGTAGCTTACTACAAAGAACAACATAAAGTGTCTTAGTAAGATGGTGGGCCACCATAAGCCACCAGAATAACTTCAAAATACTTTGGGTGAGATTCTACAAGTCCCTGGAGCTGTACTAGAGGGATACAACAATTTGTTACTCCAATTGGTAGTCTCTCAATTGGTTTTGTATGATTGTGGTGGAGAGAGCTAACATGTTGGTCCAGAATTTCCCATAGATGTTCAATTGGGTAGAGATCTAGTAACTGTAAATGCCATGAGCTCTGTGGATGGGCACATTGCCATCCTGGAAGAGACCACTCTCATCAGGATTATAGAAATGTTTTATCATATGATGATGTTCACATAATGTGAACCTTCCTTTTAGGGTTTAATAAGTAAATTAAGGTTCCTTACCTACTCCCACTCCAGCAGGACCATAACCTAAGCCAACTCCTCCAGGACCAAATCCTCCAGGACCAATTCCACCTGGACCAACTCCTCCTGGTCCGGCTCCTGGACCAACTCCAGCTGGGCCAACTCCTCCTGGTCTGACTCCTCCTGGACCAAATCCTCCTAGACCAGTGCCACCTGGACCAACTCCTCCTGGTACAACTCCACCTTGACCAATTCCGACTGGACCTAATCCTGGAACAATTCCTCCTGGACCAACTCCTCCTGGTCTGACTCCTGTTCCGATTCCTCCTGGACCAACTCCTCCAGGTCCAATACTCCCAACAGTCTGTCCTGTGCCAAGTCCTCCTAGGCCTCCTATAGAAGAAAATAGGCAAATGTGCATTTAGACCAGAATGTTTATCCCCTTCATATATTGTATTTTTATATATATTGTATTGGAATTACATATATTGTATTGGAAGAAAAATCACAATACTATTTCAGCTAAAAGTACTGACCCAGTTTTGAAGGTTTCCCACTGATGCCTATTAAAAGAAACCAAAAAGATAAGGTATTTTGCTAGGTTTCTAGGAACATGCTTTAAAATGCATTCCTTCATATTTTGCAACCATAATAGCAGAGGTAAAAGCATTACAACAATATTGCATTATATTATCCTAAACCTTTACAATAGCAACACCTCAACAAAAACCAATTAGTTGTTTTTCTTAACTTTTTATAGAATTCTATTAAATATTTATAAAGTATACACTTAGCGTTCACTCTAGTTAAGGGATAAGTACTTGGTCATTATGTCTAACCTTGTCCAAGTCCACCAGGGCCAACACCACCAGTTCCAAGACCACCTGGACCAGCACCTCCAGTTCCTAGACCATGTGGACTAATACCTCCAGGTCCAAATCCTGCTCCAAGAGTACCAGGGACCCCAGCACCAAGACCTAGTCCTCCAGCACCTAATCCAGTAACAGTTATAACACCCCTCCCTCCATAAACACTGTGCCAAATATTCTCTTGCATTTTACTATGGAAAAGTAATGGCATGCAATCAATTCATAGATTTTCAGTGTTATAAAAATAAAAGCATCAAACTCACCAGGCCCTGCACCTCCAGGCACAAGTCCTCCTAGACCACCACCTCCAACAGCACCAGTTCCAAGTCCCTGAGAGCCATATCCTGGCCCTAGAATAAATTTATTAATGACACATTTACCATATTAAAATTGTTGTACATTTTATTAAATAATAAATCTTCTGAAAAGGTGATATCTTGCATACTCTATATAAGGAAATATTATTTGTATAATTATAATAGAATGGTTGACTCCAGTCTCAACTGTTTTTGGAGGCTTGCCAGCAGTCCCTGGTGTAAAAAATAAAGATTGAGCAATTAAACAACTGTAGCAATGAAAAATTAATAAATTGTGTGTAATGGGACAATAAAGATAATTGATTCAGTCTGAAAATTATTTAAGTTCTTATACCTAATCATATATCAACCCATGAGAAACAAAGTACAACAAATAATACAATCATAAGAGAGTGAAAAGTTTGACTAGTTTTGGGTTTATTTGATCTTCTTTGGGAAACTGTCATAAGATACTAAAATAATTCTATAGTGTAAAACAGCAACTGTTATCACATTTTTCATCATCATTTGTGGGTCACAAAGTTATGCACAGTTAAAGTTAATGTTAGCAGCCTTAGTAATTTGTGACCTACTCAGATTGCATTGCTTTATAATCTAAACATGAATCTCAGAAATTTACAAATAACAATACAACAATTTACCTTAGATAAGATGAGTTTTGAAATTGCTTATATGATACATATCATTAAATTACATTATTAGCATCTAACTACTATTCATGATTTTCTCAGCACACATTCCTTTTGATCAAAAGAACGATTAAAATAATTGCTTGTCAAAGCACTTACTATAATGTCAATGTATATTCATTTGTAAGGTTTTAAATGTTTGGCATCCCCAACTAAAGTATCCCTGTTTTAGCAATGCTTATAAGAACCCATAGTAAAACTGTTGCTGTTTTGTTTTTTGTGGGATCTGACTCAATCTGATCTCACTTGATCTGACCTGAGCCTTCCAATATGGGCCATTGGCAATGCCTTCAGGTCTGATACCTCTGAGAACAGGACATCCAGCACCAATAGCTCTTGATCCAATACCCCAGGACCAAACTACAAGATCCAGAGCGAGTATCTACACTACTAGGTCCAGCATATCATGCAATTTAGTATGTTACCCTCAACCCATGGGAGTGTTTGGGGGATTTATAGAGGAGTCCCTCAAAAGAGATAGTTTTCAGTGAAATTTTAGAATTTAGGATTTCCACAAACCTGCTCCAAGTCCTCCAGTTCCCAATCCACCAACACCTATTCCACCAGTTCCCAGACCTCCTGTGACTTGTCCACCTGTTCCAGGACCTCTACCAAAACCACCTGGTCCTACTCCTCCTGTACCAGTACCAGGAACAAATGCTCCTGTTCCAAGTCCCAGCCCACCAGTACCAAATGCAGTCCCCACTGTACCAGGACCTATTTCATAACAAAAAAGTGTGTCCTACTTTGATATAACTCATGTATATTGATTTTAAATAAAAGATAAGAAAATTATGTATGGCCATAATAATTAAGTATAGGGTTTCATTTACCAGCTGACTTCCCTGGCTTGTAACCAAGAAATCTCTCTGGTAAAACTACATTGAAATGGAGGAAAACAAAATATTTTGATTTAAAGTATATATAACTTTGTACATATTTTTGTGTTTGTCATTGTACATGGCATGGTTAACAGTGTAAAAATGTTAGATTTTTTAAAAATCACATACAGTATATGCCTAAGACTTAAACAAGACTTCTGATCAAGATTTATGTGCCTTACACTTTTTTTAATTAATTGTGCTAGAAAATTAATACTAGCATATCTTGTGCTTATTAAAAGGAAATATCTACCACTTCCTGCTCCAGGACTGATGCCAATTCCTGGTCCAGTTCCCAGTGCACCTCCAGGACCAGCACCAAGACCACTCCCTGGAAGGACTCCGGTCCCTATACCTCCAGGACCATGTCCAATGCCTATGCCTACCCCAGGTCTAATTCCAGTACCAAGTCCAGCTCCAAGACCCCCTACTGGACCAGCTCCAGCACCCTGTCCAAAACCAGGTCTGATGCCAGCCCCTAATCCAGGCCCAACTTCCCCTCCTCCTCCTCCTGCAGCTGGTATGTAGACTCCTGCAAAAGGGGACAATAACCTTTAAGTGTGGTAGTTTTAAATTTTTTTGGAATGATGGATGAATGAGAACAAGAAATGTAGTGAATGTATACATTTCAAATGTATATGTTTAAAGACACAAGTGGAACATATAAGTTACCATTACTATCATTATACATGTGTAGTACAAGATATGAGATCACATCATATGAGATAGATCTAGAGGTTTACCAAGTTAAAATTTAACATCTATGGGATCGTCTTCTTGTCTACTGTACAGTTTTAGGGGGAACAAAAACTCTTTCTAGAGTATATCAATGGTTCCTTGGATAGTTAAGGGTCTGGAGCTTCCAGAAACAGCTGTAATTGGAATATTCTGTAAGGGAGAAACACTCAGATTCTATGAAGAACCATTCAGGATCAGTCCTCCAGAGGGACAAATGAAGAACCCTTAAGGGTACATACATCTTTTCTTTTTATAATAATGTATGATACCATGAGAACAGTACATACCTGTAGTTTGTTACTAGATAGCAATTATACTCTTCATTCATGAGCACCTGTAGTGGAATAACTCATTGTTGAAATGAAAAGGGTGAATATATCAACTGTTCTTGAAATCTGATTTAGATGCTTGAAATTTCTAAACTGCATCAAATCATGCACCTACAAATAAACGATTAAAGGTACCTTCTACTTTATATTGTGTTTGCTAGCCATGTACACAGATGTCATGCATTTTACATGTTTTTTAAATTCAAGCATTCAGACAAAACTACTTGAACTACTTGAAATATACTAAACTTGGCTTTAGTTTTGTAAGTTGCATATTACTACAGGCGGGATACAAGTCTTTTAAGAGCCTTGACTCTAGTTTGTAGAAATGCACTAAAATAATGATTGAAAATGCTGGAAAAGTAAATGATTTAAAAGTCATTTAGATGGTATGTTCATAATCTAGAATGTGATTACAGGATAAGATTATTTATATATTTATTTCCTCCAACTCATTGTGCTTTTGCAAAATGTAAAGTCTGTGCTTTGAGTGTCATCTCAATTAAAGCCATACTTTACTTTTAAAATTCTTTTTGCTTATGTTAACATAAGTTATTATGCTTAAGCTCAGTCTTTCACTATTGGTTGAACCTGAAAGACAAAGGCAATGCAGAATAAATGTAAAAGTCCCCATGAACTTTAGCTCAAGAACTTCTGAAACCAAGCTAGATTGCCTCAGTTTATACCTTCTGCCAAAGACACACAGTCTATTTATAAATATTGAATCACTGTCTATAATAATGAATGGAGGGAGTTGTATTTTAAAGCATCTGGAAGGTTTCATAGAGGGAAAGCCTGTATCAAAAAGCAGGTGATATCTTACCTCCTTGAAGTGAGGGTCTACACAGAGCCAGCAGGACAAATCCATGGAAGAGCAGCAGAGCTTTGCCCCTCGCCATCCTACTCTGTAATACCCTTTTCCTTTAGCAACCATGGGGTTTTATTCCCCCTCAAAAGCTCATAGCTGTACACCCATGCCTTGAAAAAGGAGGGAAATTGGAGTGGGATGTCCATGTGTGTCTGTGTATGTGTATGTTTGTGTGTGTGTGTGTGTGTGTGTGTGTGTGTGTGTGTGTATGTGTGTGTATTCAAGATGGGGGGTTGGACAAAGGTAAGGGTATGATTCACTAAATAATTACTACACCCAACACTGCATCTATGTACATTTAACTTTTTTTTTCTCTTTAACTCCACCTCTGAGGCCCCCAAAATGATTTGTGCTTGGGAAACACATTGCTGAACAGAAAAAAGACACAGAGAGAAGAGAAATAAAGTATTTAAGAGAAAGAATTCATCCCACCAAAACATCTCTTGCATGCCAAATATTCTTATTCGAATTCCAGGAATATAAAATTTTTCTTTAATTCATTGCTCCAGAGACATACCAAAACAGGTTATTTGGTATGCAAGCTATCAAAAGGTCAAGACACTCTTATGTTGCTTTACAGAAGGTATTGTAATAGTTGTGCTCAAATAATGCAATGTATCATAAATTTTCTGAAATCATGAAATTGCCTGGTATCCAGGTTCAGTGCCTTTTGCAGCCAATCTAAGGGGTTTCCTGGAAAGGTATCACATTTTTTTTACTTCTTTAGTTAAGTTCATTTTTGTATTTCGGTGATCTAGCTCTCCTTCTTTGGGCTGGGATCCTTCTGCCAGAATGCAAGCTGTGTTTTTAGGCTGTTGGCAAGAATAAAGATTAGGTCATTCCTGCACTGATAGACATTTTGAAATTGAACGTAAAACCACATATATGCACACAGAGAGAGAGAGAGAGAGAGAGAGAGAGAGAGAGAGAGAGAGAGAGAGAGAGAGAGAGCATGTATCTTGGTAGGGAACAAGTGTCCAAACAATGTTTGGCAGGCCTCTCTAAAAGGAAAACTTAAAATATAAATAAGTAAAACAGCCAAAAGCTTTCCTCTTGGTTAGTAAGGTTATGGTTGCATTTGGTTGTAGGCATAACAGTAATTAGCTACATAAATGTCAATGAAATGTCCTCACAAGGACAAAATTTTAGAGAAACATCTTGTTATACAAACGACATATAACACACAAAACAGGCATGTTCTTCATTAAAAAGCCTAATGTGCGACAAAAATAAACTAACCAGAGCTGTAATGATGTAAGCAATTACAAGTCAATCACAAGATGATTTTTTCACAACACATTTTTGTTCTATGGTCCAAAGCAAACCATTTTGAACCTTTCTTCATTCCAAAAAAAAACAACATACCATGTTAGCACCACATAGTGTAATTACAGATGTGCAAATGTCCATAAATACACAAAGATGACTTTGTTCATTTCAGTGGACTAGTTGCATTGGTAACATGCATAGCAACAATATGATGCATTTGGTAAAAAAAAAAAAAAAAAAGAAAGAAAGAAAGAAAAAAAAGAGATACAAAACTATACATGACAATTCTTATCTTTGCATACAGACTACAAAAACACACTGACATCCAAGTCCAGACAGTTTTAAAAACAAGATATCTGGCTTATGTGAGAACTGATAAGTTAAGTCAGTTAGTTATTGGCCATTGCGTGAAGTGACTTCGCCAATGTTTAATGTGCCTTTAATAAAGCAGTGGATTTGCAATGGAGCAGGGCTGAAGCTTGCACAATGTTGTAATTCCTTAACGCAAAACAGTGTAATACCTTAATTGGACACAAAAGCTGCTTTTATTGTCTTGCGTGAAACATGATTGAAACCATTTTTACGTACAGTTTGATGGAGCAGCATAGTTATGCGATGAAATAATTGTAGAATAAAAACAACAGGAGAAAAGGGTCTACAGAGGAGATATACATTTCTCTCCCATGCTGATAAGCTGCAGCATGTATGTAGAGAAAAAGGGAAAAAAGGACAGAAAAAGGGAAGGTTTGGAAATGAGGCCAAAGCCGTCGAACCACCATGATACTAATTTGGTTAAAGGTGCAATAAATTTACAAACTCAGTTGTTTTGCTACGTACAGCATAATGGGATGGGATAAATGACACAGTGAGATATATATGTACTAATTATTACGCTGCAATATCTAGCCTATAGTTTAATTATAATAATCTTATATATCTTATTATAATCAAACCCCAACCCAACATGGAGAAAGCTATAGTTTTCCTCATAGGGACCAAGCAAATGTCCCCACATGGTCAAAACCTTCAGATATTCCATGTGGTTCCCACTAATACATATAAACATTCCTGCTCACACACACACACACACACACACACACACACACACACAATTCAGCGTTGTGTGCCCAGTGCCCTGCTCTCTTTGCCAGCTCAGAGAAGCATATCACAGTTATGAATAAAACTGTTGATTGAAATGCGCCTATTTTCAGTTTACCTAATGTCTACCTTACGTTTACCTAACGTCTGCTGTCTATATAAGGATCTGCATGCTGCCTGCTTACACTCCCACAGACTACTCTCACCATTTAACAAGGCTAGGGGAATGTGGATTGTTTTTCAGCAGGATATCAGAATGTGGTTTCGGGGCCCCTTTAGATAAGTTGGCATAAATTGAACTTTTCTCAGGTTACATCTTGTGCAAATTTCAGAATGAAATCAATAACACACACACATATGAATGAGCTATGCAACTGTCATAAGTGTGAGGTGGTCCAGTCAGGAAAATCAGTCAGATGAATTCTGCTAGCAGCCAAATATGACAAGAAATCCTTGTTTGACCAAAAAATGTGTTTTTCTGGTTTATAGCTTAATGATGATAAAATCGTAGCTTAATGATGATTATTATTATAATTCATCTCAGATTCAACTCAAAAAGTCAGAATTGCCATTTTGAGTCGGCTTGCATCAACAAGCTGAGTGGGATCTCATGTACATCTCTCCACTTTATGCACGGCAAAGTCAATGTGTTAACAGTGCAAAAGCTAAGAAAAGAAAAGATGTTTCCCAGCATAATGTGACGTTGACTATAGAATTGGCTTTATCTATTCTGAATTATTTTCGACAATTAAACATTTGAAGTACATTTACACAATTACATGACTCACTATTAAAGTACATTTAGCTGCTGTCTTTACCATCACAGCAGCCACTAATGAATTTATTAGTCAACTAGTCTGCAAAACCAATACCTTAAATATTCTTTGACACATCTACTTTAAGAGAACCTGAACATATTTCACTAAACCACTGTAGGAATGCTTTATTTTAATTATTATACTTCACTGTGCAGATTTCATGTAAGGAAAGTAAGGAGACAGTTTAAAGCAGTCGGTGTAAAGATTGATGATCACATAATGAATAAATGAATGAATGAATCAATCAATCAATCAATGAAGCAATAAATAGCCTTTAGATAATCCGTGTAGACATGGAATGGAATCGTTAAATGCTAAAATATTTAAATGAGTGCATTTCCACCCTCCTTTTTCAGACTTTAAAATACTAGTCAATAAGATACTCAAAAGAGAAACATGTTTCAGTTTTTAAAGATTAATCATACCTAACATCTGCTGTGTTAAGTTTTATACCTGCTTTCATCTATATTAACCGTACTACCAAGAAAGCACTGACCATCTCCTTTTTTTTTAAAGTCAAATCCCATATAATTAATGCCCTGCCAATTAAGCATAGGTCATATGACATAGTATTATATAACAATTCTCAAATACATTTCTACAGTATTTAATCTGCAAACTACAATATTACTCTTGTGTGGTTCAACAGAAAAGCATGCACCCTAAATTTGCATTTCTATTTAATTAAGGAATGTCTTAGGGATTGCTTCACTAATTAGGAAGTCAGATTGTCATTTGTTTCACAATATTACCATACTCTTTTTAGATTTCACTCTTTTCAATGCCATGTTGAAAACAGAAAATACAGGGAACTTAAAAAGTGAGAAAACATACAGTTATCTTCAATTAAAAACCACAATTCATAGCTTCCTGAAGGTGCATAAATATTACAGAAATCAAAGCAAAAAGAGTGTTCGAGAACAAGACTAGACATTATTTGATTTATTTGGTCTGCACAAAGATACAGTATTTTGTGAGTTTTATGATGTAAGACTTGTAGGACTCAAAGAAAAAAAAAGAAAAGTAACCTAGAACATTACAAAATGCTGTCCACCACATGTATGGGGCAAGCAACATGCAGTAAGTATCTAAATACTGGTGTTTGCAGTTCTATTCTGTTTTTAATTGAATATAAAGCAAGTCACAGCTTAGTATTTCATGAGATGATACTCAAATAAGAAGGCCTTTATTGAATGAAAGTAAAATATTTACATTTACAAAAAAAAAACCATCTTAGCTAACTAGTCCATCTAACTGTCTTTGTGTAAGGACTGTGTTCTTCATTATAAACACACTGAAGGGATTGTGGCACAGCTTTAAAAACAACATTAAGCAGTCTGATGTCACGTGAGTTATGCTGTGTGATGTCATCTGTTACGAGTCCCCTTCCCATGATTCACTAGCCTCGACTAGCTGGTGGGGGTCGAAGCATTAATACAATAACAATGCCCTAAGCATGTACAGGAGAGTAGCAGACCTAATCAAAATGTCATATAAAACAGGGATGTCAGCGGGCAAGAGCTGCAGCCATCCTTGTCTTTACATCATCTAATCCTAGATTACAAAAACATACATATTTCTAAATAATTTTCCTTGATGGATGGAAAGATTTGCATTTTTCCACCTCATTCCAGATCACAAATCATGATTTGTGTTTTATCACTCTGTCTCCCGTTGTTCAACTTATAAATTCAATATTTTGTTTTACTCAATATCTTGATGAATACATGGTGTATATATTTTACTGTTATAATCACTACATGCCTCAGAGAAAGCCATTAGACCCATCCATCCATCCATTCATTATTTATACTTTTACATATATTTTATTTTACATATATTACATATATTTTACATATATTTATATTTAACAAATATATTATTATACATATATATATATATATATATACATACATATGTTACGGCTCACGGGGAAGTTGGACCCAATCCCAGCTGACTTCGGGTGAGAGGAGGGGTACACCCTGGGCAGGTCACTAAACCATAGCAGGGCTAACACAGAGATGAGCATCTATTCACATTCATACCTATGGACAATTTAGAGTAGCCACTTGACCTAAGTCACTTTGGGCTGTAGGAGGAAACCAGTGAACCCAGAGGAAACCCTAGGCACGGGAAGCTCGTGCAGACTCCACACAGAAAGGCTCTAGTCGGCCAGCAGGTTCGAACCTGGAACCTTCTTGCTGTGAGGTTACTTGTGACGTAGACTGTGGTGAAGGAGAATGACATTAATAACAATATAACCTCTATCATGCTGTAAGTCTATCACATGACTTATTCTACAGAATACTATCTAGTAAATTTTTCAAGTTACCCTCTAACAGGCATTAGAGAGTTGAGCAGTGTTTTTTCTCGGCTTTTGACAAGGTCACTGTAGTGCACACACATTTCTTATGTACAGACAATATCAACTCCATAATCCCTCTTTCCTTCATAAAAAAAATATTTTACAATAGAAATGGTTCTGTACATCAAAGAACCCTGTCTACAATTTGTTATAAAAGAGAAAGGTGACCAGGCACAACCTTGTTCTTAAGCATGTGGCAGTATGATTCCTGCCCAAATGGGCCTTCAGTAGCACTTGTTACAGTTCCCACCTAGTTGACCATTAGGTACAATAATAATATTAAGTATCTACCTAAATGGGGCAATGAGCATGCTACACCACGATTGCATTACATCTAGAAAGGTGAGCAAATCACATTGCCATATATCTGTCAAATTGTAACTTTTTTTAATCATTGGTCACTCTAAAGAGGTAAGCAGTACTTAAACAGAATTAAAAAGGTATGGACTTTATGACGATAACATTTGTTGAATGGCTGATGCATATAGTTGAGCTCTGCTCCTATGGATACTAGTAATGCTTAGAGCATGTAGGTGACCTGGCTTTCAAATTAGATCTTGCTAACTTTGTAATTGTTTGACCTCTGTGTCCTCCAATCCCGAGCCCAATTCTTTGAATAAACGCAAACACGCTGACTCAGCTATCTGTAGAGATACTGTGAAGTGCTCTAATACTGTGAACCTGTAAATTAACTTGATCTAAAATGAATTTTTGGCGCTATTAGTACAGGGCCACCTGGAAACAATCAATGACCTAGGTAAACATAAAGTTTCCAACACCAACAAGAAGTAAGAAAAATAAATCAACAAAGACTTGAGGTTTGTCCATGCCAGCTTGCTGTTGTAATTTAATACTACACTGGATTACAAATGTTTGGCATTCCGGCTTCTTGAAGACGACTGTTGTAAAAGGATGATGTCAGGTCTGTCTCAGCTGAGACTTCGTGGGGAGGAAAGAGGGCAGGGTGAGAATGAAATGAGGAATCAGGGGAACACAGGCACACAGAGAGATATCCCTCTGCCAGAAGTTGCCTCTGCCAGCAAAAACAAGCTCATCCAAGACAAGACATGAGCCTCTGTAAAAAGAATTGTGTATACAAACACTCATATGTTGTGCTTTTATAATAGTACACCAAGTTTAATGCTTATTGAGCATTAAACATTAGATGTTATATGCATGTCAATTCTGAGCAGCACAGTGGTGAAAGCGATTAGCACTGTCACTTCACATCAAGAAGGTTCTGGGTTTGAACCTGCCGGCCAACTGAGGTCTTTCTGTGTGGCGTTTGCGTGTTTCCCCATGCCTGTGTGGGTTTCCTCGGGGAGCTCTGGTTTCCTCCCACAGTCCAAAGACATGCAGATTAGTTCAACTAGCTCAATTGCCCATAGTTATGAATGAGTGTGAATGGTGGTTCTACACTGAGTTATCATCAGCAATAGATTGGCCTTGCAGGATGTGTTCTTGGTTTAGAATTTCCCTAAGACGTTTCTATTTCATGAATGAGTACCATAAGGACTTCTAATGTAATGATTCCCACAGCAATGCTGGAATTTGATAAATGCATTTGCAATTCAATAAAAAAAACTGAGAACATTTATAAATGATAAGTAAAATAATTTCTGTGCCATTTTTGCCTTAAGGTATCAAATACAAATGAGGTTCTGGCTTTGGTCGTTAATTGGAGCAGATGGGAGAAAACACTCCTGTATTCTGCCTAACATGATGTTGCCTGTAGGCAAAGTGGTTTTCCTTAAGCACTAGTCATCTATAGGAGGCCTAAAGGCTTTTTGTTATTCTTCTCTGGAAACCAAAAAGTACAGCTAAGAATGTTGTTTTAACCTTTGATGCTGATTTAGAATTCAATGTCCATGTAAGTAATATCTCTAATTCCTAATGTTATTTAACATAAACAACACAGCACGAGTAAGACAAATGCTGACCCTGCATGATTCTTATATCCCCTAGATTTCTGTATACAGTATAGACAATAGTATTTGCATTCATCCTACTTAGATACACAAAGGCAGATGAAGCATGGGGTAAAACCAAACATGGTAGTAAAAGCCTACAAATAAAACATAAAATCTTCATCCTAACTTTCATATTTGTGACCTTGAGTATGTTCTCGCTACTAAACAACCAGACTTTTATCTGACCTCAACTTCAATTGTCAATATAAAATTAACACTGTGTTTAAAACAGTCTCGATCAAGACATCCATCATCGAAGCAGTCCGGCATTCAACAAAGCAAAGGAACACACACATAAGCAATGGATGTCATGACATAAATCATACATGTCACCATGGTGTCGAATATGAGCATGTGGTAAATATATCTCATGCCACAGTCATGAGAACACTTTGTATCTACAGCGTTAGAGCTTGCAGAATCACTGAGTAAACATTGGAAATTTAATCAGGAGGGGGAAAAAGTCATTCAAGGCTCTGGGCAATGACCGTGCTCTCTGAGGTTTTACCATACATAGAATTAGTTTTTATCAGAGATGGCAGGGGATATAAATAGTGAATTTCAAGTGTCTCATATACTGAGAACCAATAGCACAATGGTGCAACTTGGCAGAACATTATGCTAGCTATCATTGTTCATTATTGCTTTGGTTAAACTTTGATATGGTGGTGTAGGTGAGCAAAGAATCTTGGCCAGGAAGCATCATAAAAAACAAGGTGAACACACACTTATAGCACACAACAGTAGGCTTGGTGCCAGGGACATTAAATGCTTCAGTAAATACACTTTATTAATTACTAGTACTTACATAGGCATACTATGTTTAAAGATTTGTGCTATAATAATAACTGTAATTCAAATTAAATATTCTTACTCAGGTTCATTTATAAGAGAAAAAAACATACATTTTGCTTTTGTATTTGGACCATCAACATAATTATTACAAATCTCAAATTCCATGAGATATTTTTTGCCCTGTTGCTATGCCAGTCATTGCTTGTTTTTTTTTTCTTGTTTTTTTAAAAGTCATCCAATCAAACTCACATCAGTGCCAAATGAAACTGTGCACTGTGCTAATTAGTGTTTGTTACCTTTTAGTAGTTACTGATTCATAACGAATGACAAGATTAATTTCCCTCCCATCTGAAAATTAAATAAAAATTCATCATCAGATGATGATGTTCAAACAAATCAATTGTTGAGGTAAGTTAGTTTTAAATTTGCTAAAGTTGCTAGCTAGTTTTTTATTTGATGCTAATGCCAAATCATTAATTCCAGCAAGGTTTTTAGACATTAGCTAACCAACGTGCCAAATCCTAGGCTTATCTGAGTTAGCAGAATATTTAATAAATATTTGATAAGATACTGTATACATATTAATGTCTAATGGAACTTTATAGGACTTTGGATAAATCTCTCTGCTAATTAAATAGATGTTTATATGAATATGATTGCACTTGTGGCAGTGTTTTCATACACAAATCAAGCACTGAACCAACTTGTGAAATATTACTTTAAACCACAGGGTTCCTCACTCTCACCTTCAGGCAAGCCAGCATTGTGTGTGCACTTATCCAACTTTGTCCCATTGCATATAACAAATGCTTTCAGACAGATTGTATTTGATGCTTTCCAGCTGTTTAGACACTTCACTGAGAACATTGATATTGCTAATTCTTGTTGCTGTAACAATTAATCAATACGTTTTTTTTTTAAATATCCCCTTTTCATTAATTCAGTCCAGCATTCACCTTCCCATGCTAAGTCAAGATATGGGTTAGCCTCAGCTATGTTATCTACTGTTTGGACCAGGCCATTGGGGTGACTTCACTGGTCTGAAACCAAAATTTTCCATTGTATGTGAATGGGATATTTTTTTAACTTGCGATATCACACTTGGTTATAGGTGTGATAGGCTCGTCTGGCCCAAGAATGGACAACGCATACTGTGTATATAGAATACAAATACAAGGAGGCATCTTAACAGTACAGTTTAATACATTTCCAGCATATCATAAAGTAAATTTGTTGAGATAATGAATAGATTTGGGGGTCGGGGCTGGTCAGGGAACAAAGAGTATAATTACCAATGAGATCGCTATGGAAGGTGGATGAAAGGTTGCGAGACATACACCAGAGACAAAAAAAAATGGTTTATTCCTCAAGACATCCATGTTTTAAAGGTTATACTTTGCAAAGATGTCATGCACAGACCACATGGACATGGACTCAGGATGTACCCACAGAATCTCTCTAGCCAGATGTGTCCAGAGGCAATTCACAAAATTCTATGGAAGGCCTTTCAGGAACTAAAAGTTACACATCTTAAATTTTTTTACATAATGGCTATGCGGGTTTTATTTAATTTATGTAGTAATACTCAGTTCTATTCTTCAATTGTCCGGAGAAAGATCCAAGCTAGCTCACATATTGGTTATGAAGCTTGCTGACCTTTCCAATCTTCTTTTTCCAATCTTCTCCTGTAGAGTTTGCGTGATTTTGTGTCCACAGTAGCCTCAGATTTCTGGTCTTGTCTGACAGGATTGGAACCTGAAGTGGTATTCAGCTGTTGTACGCCATCTGCCTGAAAGTTTGATGTGTGATCTTACTTGCTTTTCTGCTCACCATGGTTGTAAAAAGTGGATATTTGAGTTATTGTAGCATTCTGTACATTCTGGCCATTTTCCTCTGATCTCTCTCATCAACAAGATGTTTTATTGCTTTTATCACCATTCTTTGTAAACTCTAGACACTGTTGTTTGTATTAAAGTCAGGAAATCTGCAGTTTCTGAAATACTTAAACAACCATACCTTTACATTTATGTCATTTGGCAGACGCCCTTATCCAGAGCGAAATACACATATCTCATTTATACAATTGAGCAGTTGAGGGTTATGGGCCTTGCTCAAGGGCCCATCAGCAATAGTTTGGCATGGCTGGGATTTGAACTCATGACTTTCCAATTACTAACCACTGAGCTACCACTGCCCCATACCATACCACAACCATACCACAGTCAAATTCACAGAGATCACAATTTTCTACTTTCATATGTTTGATGTGAATATTAACTGAAGCTGTGACCTGTATCTGCATGGCTTGCATATGCATTGCACTGCTTCACATGATTGGCTTATTGTTCTTATTAAAGTGGCCTGCCAATGTATGGACACCTTATGAAAACCTTATGCAATGAATTAACCACCAACATAACTAATCAACTAGATCAGGTTTGATTTCTTCACAGTTTTCAGGTGCCCAGAACATCACTGATTCTAACCACGTCCACAGCTGTGGTCCAGCAGCTGTGGTCCACCAGCTGAGTGGGATTTTTTAAGGACCATGTTGTTCTAGTTAGCAGCTGTTTTATTTTAAGAGAGTTGGAAATGAAGTCTCTGCAATACCTGATGTTTACACTGTGATTTATCTGGTTGATGCCAGAGAATAACTAGATGCACTGAGACTAGGAACTTAAAAATTATTATATAAAAAAATATTTGGTTATTAGGTAACTAAAATAAATGGGTCATCTGTGGCTGAGAAGGCTAGAGAAGTGGGTTTGGGACCGAAGGGTCGATTCCCTGGACCGGCAGGAAAAAAATGTTAATGAACATGCACGGTTATCCAAGGGCCGAAGTGCCCTTGAGCAAGGCACCTAACTCCAAAAACTGCTCCCCAGGCTCTGTAGAGCTGCCCACTGCTCCGGATATGTGTTCACTGCTTGGATGGGTTAAATGCATGTTGTACCATGTACCATGTATGATTGTGTATGTGACCAATCAAATTTTAATTAAAAATTAAAGAATTATTAAAGAAACTAGCGCATAAGAAGACATGGTTAAGTATTGAATAGAACTAATAATGATTATTCATCCAGAGGTGTGATCAGGGAGGATCTGGAGTGGAAGAAATGTAGGAAATAAGGACTACTGTAAAGCATCTCCAGGGCCAAGACCAAAACTCAGTCAGAAGGACTGAACCTCACACAAGGAAAAAGCACTGAGACAGAGACAAGGTCAAAGGCTGGAATAGATAAAGAAAGTAGAAAATAAGACAAAATTAGGACAAGAAAAACTAGGAAATATAAAAACAAGCAAACTAGAGTAAATATATCATTTAAAACTCCACACAACACACAAATACTGTGATATGTACACTATATATACTTGCTAACAAGATGTTATTGAGATTAACAATAAGAGACAGATGCAAAGTCAGGATTATGTTTAAGACAGATCTAGAACAAAAGTGAGACAGGAAACAGGGACTGTGGAAAACCAGGAAATAGAAACAGGAAGAAAAACAGGAGGCCTGTGTGACAAGGCCTATATTTGTGACTTAAACAAACCACAGCCTGTGGAGAAATAGATTGGCATCCTCATTTAATAAAAGTCCAAAAAAAGCAACACAGAAAATCTTCAAAGATTCTTTGTAGCTTCAGCACAGACATTCCAGATTTCAGCCGTATGTAGCAGACTCTCTAATAATCTAACCATTCTGTGCCAGAGGACAAAATGATTCCCTCATTGCACACATGCATAATTCATTCCTTGAATGATCTCACTCTGTTTTCTCACTGAGCCCATATTGACCTTCATCTATAACAAAGATCACCAAAATGAAATACAGTGACAAATAAGAAATGAGGCACTAGAGAGGAAAAGGAGTTCTCCCTGTTGCATTTCAGAAGAAAATATGTTGATAGAAAATATGTTGTAAAGACAGACTAATGACAGAATGAACCAAGTATTTACATTCTTTTGTTTTTATAGCCAGGACTCGGCAAGAGAGCACTAATTGTAAGAGTGTTCGCTCATCATGGCTTGAAGCATAGTGTAGATTGAATATTGGGGAAGTAATAACAATTCTGCCATAATGGGCGTTAAAGTGATGAAACACAATTTCTTATTTTCTCTCTGTATAGTATAAAACACACGAATATGTGGGGTGGTTGGAAGTAACTAGAGATGAATGCTGGAAAAGAGCCAAAGACAAAAATTATGTTTTAGAAAAAAAAAAAGTTTTTCCACCAATAATGTACAGTTCATATACAGTAGGGTCAGCTGTGTCAGCTGTGGCCTAAAGGCTAGAGAAGTGGGTTTGGGAACGAAAGGTCACTGGTTTGATTCCCTGGACCAGCAGGAAAAATGTGAATGAACATCCATGGCTGAAGTGCCCTTGAGCAAGGCACCTAACCCCAAAAACTGCTCCCTGGGTGCTGTAGAGCTGCCCGCTGCTCTGGGTATGTGTTCACTGCTTGGATGGGTTAAACGCAGAGCAAATGCATTTCACTGCATGTTGTGTGCATGTGTATGTGACCAATAAAATTCATTTAAAAAAAAAGTATTAGACCTCTCTACTTGAAAAAAACATAAAAATATTTTACCAAAATAAATGTTTTAGCAAAAAAATTGTTTTTCCACCAATAACCTAAAGGCTAGAGAGGCTACTTTCTAACCTTGCCTGGGCATCTAAGACCATGCAAGCCATGTATGATATGCTCATAATTTGATCAAGTTTTTGAATAGTTACAAGCTAGGTCAGTTCAGTTTATGATCTGATACCAGCTGTTGAAATGTCCACTATGTTCCTACACCATGCACATGCACAATGTTTTAAAATGTTTAAATGACAATAAAAACAGTAAGAAAGAAATTTTGTCAACAAAAAAAACTGACTGAATAAATCAGAGATTATTTCCACACCATTGTACAGTCATAAAAAGATTGCTGGAGTGACTTTTCCTCAGGAGATGAAACAGAGAGTGAAGTTGAAGTGGATGATTCTAATAACTGAAGTGTGGATATAAGTGATCAGGCTTTCACCTTGTAAATTTAACAATAACCAGGATTTAAAATGCCATAAATGTACTTAGATAAACAAAGCAATATTGTGGACTTGAGTCATATGACTCACTTGGACTCAAGCCCTTTGTCTTGGAAAGCCAAAGACAAAGATTTAAAAGTGTGCAGTGAAACTATTCTTTTTTTTTATTTATTTTTTCCAAAACAAACAATTCATTTTCAACAAATTAGCATCAGTTTTCATTTCCAATGTCCACATTCAACCTCTTAAAAACGCTGCACAATTCTTTCAAACATGTACTGTACCATAGTAATTATTACTCTGGCCTTAAATTTGATAAAGAGCACATTATTCAATTCATTTAAATTTAGATAGATTTTGTATTGTACAACAGTGGACATTGTCACAAAGCAGCTTTACAGAGATATATAAATTCCAGATATAAATTTTAAACATATGAATTTATAAATGAGTCTCTACTGAGCAAGCCAGAGGCAACTATAGCAAGGAAAAAATCCCTCAAACCATATGAGGAAGAAACCTTGAGAGGAACTGGACTCAAAAGGATACTCATCTGGGTGACACTGGATAGTGTGATTACAAATAACTCATTTCTATAACTGTGTGCTTTAGGATCAAAAAGTGCAATTGTGTTGCCAAGAAACTCACTATAGTTTTAGGTTTCTAAGTGTGTCTTTAGAGGGTCGGAACTCCAACCAGAAGTAGGGAATCAGGATGGATCAGGCAGGTTCAGAGAGCAGATGGGGTCATGATCACTGGTATCTCAGAAGTAGAGACAGAGAGAGAGAGAGAGAGAGAGAGAAAGAGAAAGAAATTTGTTTAGGACTTGAAACCTAAAGTTTAAAGGTCCACTATAACACAACCACCTGAAAGCCCCTCCCATGCCCCACCCTTTCCAAGTGTGTATTAGCACGTACGGTGGCCATCAGCTGCCCGTAGCGTACTTCCAAGTACTTACATTCACACTCCCTTGCTTTTTTGTGATAAATACAAATATGATCATCCATTTTTCAAAATTTGGGTTCTCAAGCCTGTTATCCAGCACCAGCAAACACTGATTCCTCTTCTTTCTTCTTCTTTGTCTTCCTTTCTTCTTCTTTGTTGTCCTTATGAATGTGCTTCATTCCAAATTCCCTCTGATACTTGTAGAAACACACAAAATTGAAGGCGCTCTCTAGAGGTTTGTCTGTTCTGGGCTACTGTAGCGGCGCAACATGGCGGCTCCGTAGAGGTGGACCCGCTCCCTATGTATATATAAAAGGCTCATTCTAAGCTTACGAAAACAAAACATTAGTAGTTACAGGTAATTATACACTAATGAGGACATACTTATGAATTCGTAAATTCAGGAATTCAGGAAAACTTCCATAGTAAGGACTACATAGTGGAAATGACTAAATTTGACTAGGCCTCCACATATTGTGTAATTGAATATAATATACTGCTACAGGTTTATAAATTTAACCTGTTCTTTGGGTTTCATGACCTCAAAACTTTAAAAGGCGTATTCGGATTTTAATACGTATCCTATTTTGAGTTAGTATAAAAGGATTTCTATTCCATTCCTCATCCAATGGATGAAATAAAATGTCATTGTGTGTGTCTGCATGTGTATTTAACTATCAAATTAAAAATCATTAAAATGAACCTACTGTTCACACATTTCAGCCTTTTAAGTTGGGGTTAGTTTTGAAGAAACATATAGTCAAGTGACTGGTGAAGTCATTGGTGGGTAAATGTCAGCAGCCACGTCAAATGAAACAGCTCTGGCACAACAGTCTCATTCATTTAATACACCTTAGCTAAGTGCTGGCTTTGCTTTCTTGTATCTCAGAAAATTTTGGAAAAACGTGACAAGAACTTGCGAGGGGGATAATAATAATCTTCATGCCTACAATACGCTCCTATGGGAGGGTAGATTATTCATACAGCAAATTCAGCAACTTAATGTCAGTCTGATGTTTAAATGGTGTTATTTGGATTTTAATATTTATCCTGTTTCTAGCTATTACAAAAGGATTTCTATTCACAGCTGTTCACCAAGAAGTGTGATGCACAGTTAAATGGCAGGCCCTAGGGTCCTGACCTGAAATATATCAAGATTGTGGAAATGTTTTACAGCTATACAAGCAAGACCAAGTACTCTGAAGATTATGCTCTCAGAGGGAGGCCCAAAGAGTAGGGTTTCTGATGGAAACACCCTGTTGCAACACTTCAAGGTCACGGATATCGGCCAACAAGGATGACATCAGTACCCTCAAAATAACAGTGTTTCATTAGTATTTTAGTGACCACAATGTACCTTTAAACTGATGTAAAAAAAAAATGTAATTCACTTCAAAGTCATTGAATAAAAGTTTTTAAAATGTAAAGGTTATAAATATTAGTGTTAGGTGTATAGATGGTATCTGGTTATTTTTCAGTTGACAAATTATTTTCACAAATCCATATGACATAATTGTTTGTGAGCATGAGCACAGAACCTTTCAGACTAAACACACACACACTCCTGTGGTTACGGACATCCGCAGTTCAGTTTGAGGTTTCACATTGCTTTGGATCAGTGATGTACTGAAAAGTGGGACTTTACGCTTGAGTAAACAACACGAAGTGAGATGGACTGTACAGGAAGCCACAGAGGAAAGACGGCCACTCTGAGATATGTCCTCGCGTCATGCCTCACTGCCTCCCAGCCAGCCTACTCCCCTTCTAACATACGTTATGCGTGCGTCAGTGTGTACCTTTCAGCACGCTCGTCTCCATACGTCGTTTCAAGTGCTTTCCAAGATAGCAAAACCGTGAGATCTTTATTCTTGGCAGAATGTGTAATCCAGCAGGCTGATTTCTCACATTTGACATATTGCACACAGTGTAGCCTTGTTCTGGTCACGTAATCATGCTGAGACCAAATGTAGCATGCATACTTACATAGAAAACAGTGTGTATGAACATTTGTGTCACCACGCAGGAATACAGCAGGGCCTGTTGTTGTAAAGAGTGACATAGGAGGAAACCTGTATAAACCATTACCCACATGGCGAGTAATTTTGCCAAATAATATTTTGGTGCGAAAAATATTATTCAAGTAATTAAGAAATGATTTATGCTCTTCTGCTTGGTGATTTTTGTTTCCCTACTGACCTCATGTTGTTCTGGGCAGTCTGTGACATCACCTTATAAAAGACACCTGGTAGGACCGACATAAATACGGCTCAAAAATGAACAGATTATTTCTTAACATCCTTTTAATGCCATGTAATGGTGGACGCAAATCCATCACAAAGGTGTTATTTGTTCATCTAAACGACATACCCAGTCATGTGACCTATATCAATGAGTTTTATCTTTTGTTGAGAAAAAAAAAATTATTTGTGGAAAAAATGATGTGGTGAGAAAAATAAATATTTGTGGAAACGTGATATTCAAGGTTGGAAAATAATAATCACTTCTTGAGTATTATCTTGTATTGTTAATTACATTTCCAAAACATAAAACTCGCTTTTCACGCCATACATTTTTATTTAGACCTTCAAAGTACTTTGTGCAAATGACAAATCTCTATGCATTCTCTTCAAATCACTATTAGGTGCATCAATATAGAAAAATAACTATCAAGAATTACATCAATTCATCATCTGTTCTGACATTCTCTTGCTATACAATGTAGCGTTAAAGCTATTTAAGTGTATTTGAAGATGGATAATCCGCCACAAGTAAGCAAAGACTTGTATAAAATGCGATGGCTACTTTGTCCCCCAAAAAAGCAAGAACTCCATCTAATTTATAAGAACTTGTTGAGGTAAATTTCATTCATATGCTAACATCGCTAATACTGGCTATAATTAACTGTAAGCTAACATGTTTTCTTTGCTAATTCCAGGTTAGATTAGCATCAATTCCAGCAGCTAACTAAGTAAACTGGCTTAAAGAAAAGTCAAATAAAGTCAAACTCTATCTAATGGCAAGAAATTTACAGGATATTTTTACTTCTGATTAATTCATTACCAAATTATAAAGCATTAGTCACGCACAGAGAGCCTGAATGATGTTCATAGGCAAAAACGTGTAGCTGCTTTAAAATGAAAATCATCTAACAATTTTAAATAAGTAATAAAAGTTAACTTCCTCATGAAAACATGACTTTAACTTAATTTCATCAGTTAAAAACATTTACGTTTTACTTTTTAGTACTTGACTATGTTTAAAAGTAGCAAAATTCAAGTACATATTTTACATTTAAGTATTAATAGATTTCTCTGTACATTTTACAACCCTGGGTGAATAATATAACTGCATTTTTTCAAAGCAGTATATGCTGAGCTGGCTAAACTCTCCCAATCCTTATCCTGCTTTTGCTATCTTATCATACACTTGTCTCCCTGCTTCAATCCTGTTGAAAAAACAACAGTCTGGTCAGATTTGACAGACAGCCATATGGAAATGTTAAAAGTTATTTGAAGGCGTCAGCTAAAGAGAATTAATGAGCAACACAATCAAATCTTTTATGGTCACAGCCTGGCCTTAAATGAAAATGAGTCCCAGCAGCATCTTTTTACTCTTACTCAACAAAATCTGTCCTTACACAAGAACAACAATATCATATGTCCATGAGTGACAAGTTTCTGTTTTTAGTCTGTTTTTATTAACGTTAGCACTGCAGAGTTTGTTTACACCATGCATAGAATATGAGAACATGTGTGAACATCATGTTAATTCCCCATAAACTGTAATAAATGAAGGATATAACATTAATATACATGTCCATTCATGCTGTAGTACATTAATGCATTATACATGTGGAGGAGTTCAGACTGTATTTGGCTTCATAGGGATAAACAAGACGTATATTTCATCAGAACGTAGAGAAATGAGGCAGGCAAGCTACCTAATGGAATAAATTTGGAGTTCAATACAAACCGCAAACAACTAGCTAATCTAATAAGAACTGCATCATTTAGTTGACAGATGTAAAACAACATAGCTTATACAACATGGTTTATACAACATGGCTTATACAAAGACATCAAGCCACCAATAAGTAATGAGCTCACAAATATATTAATTGCATTTGCCTTATCAGTCTTAATTTGCATGCTTATGTGGGACTTGCATTAAAATCGTGCACGTTAATGGACACCACCCCTGACTCTCCTATGTATTACTCTTTTCATTGTTTGGGTTTATAATTATTTTGTTCATTCAATCTGGTTCTGATTTTGTCTAGCATGGATACTGGGAATGTTCTAGCAGGCTAATTGGTAGTTACCACAGGGAAAACTCACTCAGGCATTTATGGCAGCTGTGGGGTCCTCCAGGTGGAGACACTGGAGAGCACTTGCGTCGTTCAGTAGACTCCTCGTAACCAGCAGTAAACAGCCGTGTTATGCTAAAATGCTTGTGTTTTATGCATTGACAGAGCGAAAAGGAGAATTCTTTTGTGTCTGAGTGTGCAACGCTTACGTTGTAAAGTTGCATTATTTATGGTGTAAAATGTTATAATATGTTTACATGATGGTAGACTTGAGTGTTACAGTCTTCCCCAGATTTATTGTCATCCTTGGTAAAGATGGGTACAATACAAAGGGAAACTATATGTCGTTTAATATGAGACAAATCTAACCTTTGTGTTTAGGGAAAGTTAGCGAATATACAGTAGAAATGCAAGGAGAAAAAAAGTGTGTTGACCTCCATTAAATCAGGCAAATGCTTTAAAAACATCTACCTCTGAAAAAACCCTTATCCAATTACTGCTTGTGAGGGCAATAATTAAGAACTTTAAAACAACCAGAGCTATAACATATTTGCCTGGAAGAGGATGCAAGTGTATTTTGCCCCAATGCACTTTTCCCGTCACCTGATGGCAAACGTACAACAGTATCAAGTTTACTAACAAACATTAAACAAATCTCGTATGTATCTGGATTGATTGATCTACAGTAAATACTATCATAAAATCTATAAATTAAAAATAGTAAAGTGATATTGCCTTTATATACAGAACCCAACTTTCAGAGTAGGAATTCCAACTTCAAAGGGCGTTTTTCTTTGGTTTTTCCAGGTCGGAAAACTTCTAAGTTAATAGTTGAACGCAGCAAAATACAGCTGCATCCCAGAAAAAAAACTAGTCTAATGTAAGATAGCTACCACGATTATGCTAATTAGTGATCCAGATATATATATATACATATACAGTTATATTTAATATGTTGCATTGATATGTTAAAGTTGTATTACATTAATTGTTATATTAATTGTTGTCACATTATACTTCTAGTTATATTGTTTCTGTTATTTTTGTGGAAAGATTTTTTTTTAAACTTGAAGTCCTATTAAGTGAAACAAAAAGTCTCATCAATGCTACCCCTTACAGAAATAAAAAATGTTTGGATTTTTGGGGTATTTTTAATATATTTTTCAGGTATTATTTTTTCCTATATGGATATTTAATTAATTTGATATTAATGTGTAAAAATACATTAGAAGAGAGACCGTAAGGGTACAAATGATTAAGCAGTTTTTATCTTTTAATTTTTATTTAATTTTTTTTATACATATTTATGTTTTATTGCATTACAATAGGGCGGCACAGTGATGTGGTGGTTAGCACTGTCGCCTCACAGCAAGAAGGTCCTGGGTTCGATTCCCGGGTCACCCAGGGTGCCTTTCTGT
>JAQQZR010000011.1:2110873-2125094 GCA_030068235.1 Notoglanidium macrostoma | reverse complement strand
ACCATGGTTGTTGTTCAATAATAAAATTATTCCTCAAAAATACAACTTGCCTAATAATTCTGCACTCCCTGTATAAACATTCAAAATATAATAAATTTTTGGTATTGAAAATTTTATACAAAATACATCAAAAGACAGCAGTGATGTAAATAGCACGGTAGACATAATGAGAAACACCTTTGCCATTATTGTTAAATTTTATGTATTTTTGAATGTTGTGAATCATCCATAAGACAAGTTAAGTCCTGTTACCACATTGGTGATATAAGCAGTGCCCACACCAGCCATTTTTTGTTGCCTTGAAGTTAATACAAGACAAAAATGTAGCTTGTCATGTTAGAGAAACCAGAAAGTGCAAACTCTTAAAATAAATACCTCCATACAGAAAACTTCACCATGTTAATGAACATAAGTTTTTCTTTAACACATTTTCAAATCCTTTTGTTATTAGATCACATGGAGCATCCATCATATCTGAGCAGTTAACTCAGTGGAATACTGGTGTTCTCCAGTTCAAATCCTGGCTCAGTCAAGTACATTGTTGAGGCCTCTGAATAAGCCCTCCCATACATGCACCTGTGAATGAGCTGTTACTATAGAAACCAATTGAATTATGGTCTGAACTATTGTCAGAGTTGCTGTTTAGAAAATTATTCAACACTCTCTGACTCTCTCTCAAATTTGCGAATTCAACAATGCTATGGTATAATAGCTTAAAATATATTTGTCTAAGAAATAGAGTTAACATCTCAAGGAGCATGGGGACATTTCTGAGGCATATCGGATTCTCAATTGTTTTTTCCCAATAATTTTGCAATTAACATTGTCCAACATTTTACTGGGGACGTGAGGTGGCCGTATTAAGGAATGATTTATGTTTTTCCTTTTAAATGTATTAATTTGGCAGGTTTTAGGCATAAAAGACTATCCGTTTCATGTTGTTGCTGATTAGCTCCTCCTCTAAATGGTCGCCTGTAACACACGTCATTAGAGTGCGCCGCTTACCTTGACATTCATGGTGTAGTATCCATGCGGAATGTTTTGAAGTTTATTCTGATTATTTACAGCACTGTGGTAAGCTTTCACTGTTTTCGATAATTATTGAAGTATTAATATAATGTTTCTTAAAATGCAAGGTTTTTCTAATTGTCAAATGTTGTAAAGAATGATATAACCAGGTAGTATTGCATTAACGTGGCTTCTAAGGTTATTTCTTTACATTGCATTTCACTTCTTGCTTTTTAATACTAATTTGCGCTGATTAACACAAATCCGTGAATTTCAGGGTAAAGGAAGTAAAGATGTCCGTGAAACAAGCCTCGATACATGCTAAATGGGTTATCGGGCGAGTCATTGGGACCAAGATGAGGAAGACAGCAAAAGTCCGTGTTACTAGACTGGTCCTGGACCCATATTTACTCAAGGTACCAAACATCAGTATTCATTAAGAACGTCCTGTGAAATACTGTTGAGCCTTTGGAGATGATATAAATAACCTGAAATGTTTTATTATTATTATTATTATTATTATTATTAAGCAATGGGTGAAACTCGCTATACAAGAGCACAGTCAGCTCCAGAATTATTGGCACCCTTTGTAAATATTATTATGGTAAATGTCTTGGGTTAGTTTAATCTCACTGAAATCTAAGAGAAATTTAACCTTTAATTCAAGTAAATAATTTTCTTTTTAAAAATAATTCTTATCAAAACCTCATCAACATTATTGCCACCTGTAGAAATGTGAAATCTGAAGCATGTTCTTATTTTTAAATTCATCTGGGTGTTTAGGAAGTCTTAAATGGTCATCCATCCATCCATGACTGTCTGTTTCACTGGGATGTAAAATATGAAGCTAGGTACATGCCAAGTTCACCTAGTATGGAGAACATATCTACACACCTGAACACAAACTCCAAATCTACACTTAGATGCCAACTTCATGCAAACTGTTTGGAATGAGTGCCAAAAGAAAGGTTTTTCTTTGATCTAACCACAAATATCCACAACTGGAGTTTGCTAGATGCTACTGGAAGAGGATTCTGTAGTCAGATGAGATGAAAATAGAGCCTTTTTGCAACAAACACTCAAGGTGGGTTTGTGTGTAAAAAGAAGGAAGGTTATATAGGAAAGAACCTAATCCCATTCCCTACTGTTAAGTCTAGTGGATGATCTGTGATGATGTAGATGTATTTTTCCTCCAAAGATGTTGGGAACCTTGTAAGTCTGCACGTCATCAAGGATTCCATGAAGTACCATGACTGCCTTTGCCTCAGCTATAATTGGGTCATGTTGGATATTCAAGCAGGACAATTATGCACAACATGCATTTAAATTCACACAAAAATGGTTCGGTGTCCACAGAATCAAGGTTTTGGAATGGCCACCTGTTGAAAACCTGTGGTGTCTGCTGAGGAGGAGTGCCCAAAAGAGAACCAAGGATCTGGAGTTTTTTGTTTTGAGGACTGATTTCAGATTCCTGATACAGCATTATAGAAACCATTTACCAAGGGTGCCAATAATTCTGGAGCTGGCAAATTAGATGCATCACAAATCCCAACCAGTTTCTTGATTACTCTCAACACCATAACTGTAACTTTTATTGCCGTGTCTTTGATAAAATCTTAATATTCATAACATCTTCATGACTTTTCTCCTTCTTCACCGACAGTTTTACAACAAAAGGAAGACGTACTTCGCCCATGACGCCTTGCAGCGGTGCACTGTTGGGGACATTGTTTTGTTGAAGGCCTTACCAGAGAGGCGAACCAAACATGTCAGGCATGAACTGGCAGAGGTGGTGTTTAAAGTCGGGGCAGTGGTCGATCCCCTGACAGGCAAGAAGGTTGCGGGGCCGCAGTATCTGGAGCCCCTCACTGTGACCACAGAAACCCAAGAGGTGTCTCTAACAGAAAAATTACAACAACTGAACATTTCTGCAGCTCCTTCACCCCCCAGTTCTGCCTCTTAATGCTGTATTTTTATATTATTGTATGAATATTGATATGTTGATTTGTCATGTACATTAAAAAAATGAATCGGTTATGTATGTTTGGTAATATGGGCTAGTATTTAGAGTTTGTGTTTAATGGATATCATCCACTCATCAGATAACAATGGGGAAACTTCCAAATTAACAATTTCATCTTTTTTTTTTCTTTTTTTTTGAATAACTAAATAACAAAGCACTGGATTGACATACAAAATATTGCACACAGATAATCATGAAAATCATCTCTTTAAAAAAAACAAAACTGTTGTATTCTATAGGCCTGTGTGACACAACTACATATTTGCATAAATGCATTTGTGCATTTTTAATAGGAGTTCCACAGTTTAACATCAGTGTACACTAGTATGTTATTGCTCAGAAATAAGTCATTTAAAAAAAGTTCTCCACAATTAAACAGCAGATGAGCCAATTGACATCTAAAATAACTTGTGCAGGTGTTTTATACATTAACTGACACCGCCCGAAAGCCCTCCCACTTCATCTCACATAATCTCGACTGGACTCAAGGGGCTTCCTTGTTTTCGGTCACGATAAATGGAAAACTTTAATATCAAATAAAATCAATGAATGTATGTTTGACTTAACTAATATTAGCAATCTAACAGTAATATTGGATACTGTCAGAGAAAATGGTCAAAAACGGCACTTTTCTTTTTAGGTCTAGAAGAAAACAGGAAGAAAACGTTGCCCTAGAAAGATAACACTTGGTGGTGATAATTAGAAAGTTATTAAATATGCTGGTTTTTTTATGCATTTAAACATTCTAAGCAGCATATAAACAGTAATAATGTCAGCCATATGGACAGTATTCAACTAATTTGTATAAGGGTTGTTTTGAAAATGTTTGTTTTCTACACATTACTGCAAAATTGCCTAAAAATCCAACTTACAGCGGAGTCCTCATGATTGCCACTGCCAGCAAGCAGTTCCCGACTCCACAGTAATATTATTACACCCTTACTCTCCTTAAACCTGAAATGGTAGGCCTGTCTTTTATTTAGGCTACAGGTTCAAGATCAAATTGTTTAAATACAATTAAAAAAGAAAATAGTAAATCAGGAGCAGAGAAAACCTAAAGGTCTTTAATCCCTGCTAAAAGAATGAAAAATGACCTTGAAATGAAAAAAAAAATCCCTGGCTAAAAAATGAGCCCCTTCTAACTTTTTTCTAAAGGTGTTGTATTTAAAATCCTTTTTTTTTATTTTTAAATGAGACTCTGTTGTAGAGCTGTACATAGAACCTTTATGAGTTCCTCCATACGAATAAATAAACAAATATGCTGTAGGTGCAACACAGAACCATTTTTTCCCCCCTTAAAACTCAGTTGGTATGAAATCAGATAAAAAGCACAGAAGCTTCATTTGTTCAGAGAATAAGATCACACTACATGGTACCACATGCAGAACCACCTTTTATTCTTTGTGTATAGAATCCAAATACTACTATACCCGAGATAGCATCTTTGAACCAACACCATAGCAGTACAGAGCCTCAACATGAGGAATGTTCTACATCTTATCCTTTAGATCACATGTCAATTACTTGTGCTTAAGTAAGAGGTTACATGACATATTTCTTTAAAATCTACAATTCTTGTATTTATTATAACTCTAAATACAGAAAGGTCAAAACAATACTGATACATTTCCTTTTCATCAATGTGAATATAACTGTTCATAAAATGTCAGAAAAGTGGTTTTAGGGTTAACAGCTGATGCTGCACAAAGCGTCTAAATGCTCAGATTTATGAATAAGACAAAAATATATCCTGTTAAGAATAATCACATGGAACAGCATTAACATTTTTTAAATTTAGAAAAGACCCAATAATATTTTATTGGTACAATTAACAATAAAAAGACATTTTGTGTTTTGTGTTACTCCGTACGGTACATACATGACAAGTATGTACCAGATTTGCACCCTGTCCTCTGTGGTATTGTTCGTTATTACGGTCTAATTCCCTACATGGCACAGGAAAGTGTTGAGTGGTTATCGGTGACTCGAGTCTGTCGTCCTTTGAATGTGAGACACCTCGAGTACTGGCATTAACAGCTGGAACGCATCCTGGATATATGAAGCACTGTTGGAGGCCTAGGAATAAATAAATAAAAAAAGTGGAAGACATTTGTTACAGTTTAAATATAGAATGCATAAACAATAAAAATAAATACTTTCTTAAAATGTTTATAGGAAGATGATTGAGCTGTGTATCTTGGTTTAGGTTTTGTTAACTCATGGTGGTTTATACTGCTTTTCCACATTAATATAACGGACTATATTGTAGCTTATCTGTTTTTTGATTTGTTGTTGGTCTACTACAGCGACCCCGCTATGTGTGTAAAAAAAAAAAAAAAAAAAAGTTCAAATGAGAACATAATGTTTAGATAGCTACGTACATCCTTGCAGATATGTAGCCTTTATTGGCAACAATAAAAAAAAGTTACCACGTTTAGGAGCCCATAAGCAGGACCAAAATAAAAAACAAAAATTGTATAATGGAGAACCCAGTACTTGGCATTTGGATTCGGTTCCCAACCCTACATCTGAAATGAGTTTAATTCCCATTCATGAAATATAATTTGATGAAACAAACCTCCAGAAAAACGCCAGTGATTAATGGATTCAGTACCTCTCCTTTTTCATTTGACTGTGAAGGAGAGAACAAGGACTGCCATTACAATTTGTCATGAGTCACAAAGAATATTTCTAAAAACATAAGTGCACTGTTAACTTTGGAGTACCAATGAATTTTTGAACATAAATACATAGACTAGAGGAAGGGACTGTGCTCTCTCTTACCCCAATTGTCGCTAAACAAGCTGTGAATTTTTTCGACAGCACTGATATCTCCTTGCAGAGAACAATTGTGATTCTGAAAGCGAAATAAAAGTGTCATATTGTTACTTTAATGACATTTTTATAAAACCCCTCTCACCATCCTACGTGTTAGGAGACAAAGGGCTTACTGTGCCAGGACTTTGGCTTGCTCCAGAGCAGTGACCTTCTCAGTGCTGGAGTGAAGAAGCATTTCTGCCACCTTGTGGAACTGCTCAATGGATCTGGCTGTGAGCTCTGCCAAGCTTGTGATAGCAGAGACGTGGACATCCTACAGGCAGGAGAGACAAACAAAAGAAGAAAAAAAAAAAAAAGGTGGAATCACACAACAGGAAAAAATAAACAGCTCACGCTGGGAAGAAATTAAAATAACAGAGTCACACCTCAACAGTGCACTTGGTCAGCGTGGCCTCCTGCTCTCTGCCCTCTTCCTGCTGTAGATTCGCTTCACTTGGAATCTTCATATCTGTAATACGGTCAAATGCATTCTTCCTAGCCTGGAAGATTACAATAAATCATTTCATTTTATTTTTTTTTTTATATTCAAGCTAATAATAATCTTGATCATTCATACCTTAAGTCTTACCTTGCCAAGCCTTTCTGCCGTTGTGGATATGTGAAGCTTTTTAAGAGCATCTGTCAGTTCCTTAACAAAATTTTCACCATCGTCAACTAAGAGAGAAAGATATCTTCATTGTAACTTTGTTTAAAAAAAAAAAAAAAAAAGTTTGTATAGATTACATCTGTATCTGTACCTAAATCTATTCAGTGCTACAAATATTTGTATCTGGATCCGAGTACGGATTTAAACCCGAAGTAGGTGTGGACTAAACTGGAATTAAGGGCCTGTGTTCACCAAATACATTTTTTCGCCCTGGCAGTGTCTATTTTCTATACAAATCGTTTGAAGTTCAGCGTTGATGGCGTTCAACGTTCTCGGTGCAAAAACACTCTCAGCATACAGGTTTTTTAGGACACTTTCAGTTGAAAATAGGTCAACATGCCGAGCTCATCGATGTCACTTCTCCCTCACCGACCAATCAAAATGAATTGGGAGGCGGAACTTATGATATCAACACTGCTGGGATCAACACAAGCCTGTTTTCTTGCACTGTGTATCTCCTGCACCCAGACTCTTCTTTTCAAAGGTATATCAATTCCCATGAGGAGAGCTGCTGCCAATGCCAGGACATGATTCATTTTCATCGTTTTAGCTAACCTTTCTACAGTAAATAGTGACTTGACGTTCACAACGAAGGAATGCGGAAGTGCTAGATGACGTGATTTGTGACCTAGCAACAATATGCACTTGAGAGAAGCGCTCTAGAAGGGCTCTCAAAGTGAGGTCATGGATGCTATCTGCGCAAAAAACGCATCTGGTGGACACAGGCCCTAAATATGAACTCTGCAAATCTGTCAAAGTATGGGAAAAAAAAAAAACACCCCACATCTGTTAGCATGATGTGCAAATTCTGGCTCTGACAGCTCCTCATTCCCAGCTTCACCATTCCTGTTCATATGAGGTCTCAGCTGGAGAGTTTTTAAATATTATTTTTGTGTGTACCTACCAACGATATTTTCTAATGAATTTAGTTGCTCAAATTTCCCAAAATACGAATGAATCAATGAATAAATGAGCTAGAAGCTTTTTGTCTGTTGTACGAGATCCCAGTCCTAACGCACACGTCTTGTCCCAACCACATTTCTTGCAAGCTTTAAAAAATAAAAGCATCTCCTATTCCTATCTTTAACTGTATAGGTTTAGAACACATTCTGGTTACATCCCTAGTATAAAACCAATTAACAGTAGTGTATTTGGTGAATCTATTCGTTTACCTTTTGGGTCGTCTACCTCCTCATCGTCAAACTCCATCATGGAGAAGGACTCCTTGATCTGCTCCAGATCATCTCTCAGGGCGGTCAGCTCCTCGCCCGATAACGTGGTCAGCACTGATTTCACCTACACACAATAATACACTCATTCAGAATACAAAGTCTGATAAAAGGTACAGACTGACAGCGGGGGAGCGTGTAGAGCATTTTCAACCAAAGACGTGATCTCAAAACTGGCTTGAGATGGAACATTGGTTGGTGTTGGATAGGATTTTTATATTGTGCTCTTAATAAACTATAATGTCATCTTATTATTAAACTATGTCCTATTGCTTGACTAGCTACTTAAACAATGAGCAATATATTATTTTTATAACTGGTACAAGCAAGATGTTTTGAGGTTCATTCACTTAGTCATGGTCATGGTCACGGTGGATCCGGAGTCTATCCCAGGAAAACTGGCTGTGAGACGGGAATACACCCTCGGAGGGATTCTAATCCATGGCAGGGCATCATGCACTCACACACTCTCACATTCACACCTAGTGAAGGCAATCCACTACTGCCTACGGGCATGTTTTCAGTAGGAGGAAACCGGAGAACCCAGAGGAAACCCATGAGAAGGGGAAAACAGGGACACGACCATATGTAGGTGTTAAATATTATATTTTTGTTGTTCCAGGAATAATTATGTGAGCTCTCTGGTTTATGCATTACAATCACAAACACATACAGATACATGCATTTAATAAAATGTGAATATTTGGGCTGAAAGTTAATCAGTTTCATTCATGACTTGTTGGTTGAACTGATTTTACTGCATTAAAAAGATCTGAATCAATTCCATACACCACAGTGACTCAATTCTCGATTCTACCTTCTTTAAGACATTTTAAGTGTTTTAAACGACGTTCTCTAATATGTCTCAGGCATACTGCCTCTGCATCAAGGTTTAGATTATTAGAAGTTAGATATATTTTGTTCAACGTGATACGATTCATTCATTTTTGTCAAATGCAATCAATGTTATTGACCATTTCATTTCTTTTAAGCTCGATGCATCAAGAAAGCAAACTGTAACACCTTTCAAGAAAACACATGAAGCTGCTTATAAAGAACAGACGTTTTCCCATGACATACAGGTTCCATTTTATTGCAAAACTTTTGTATTGAATTATCACTACCTTCGCTTCGCTCTCTCTGGACAGGATCTCCAAAGCTTCTAGATGTGACAGGCCCTGAAACTCATCAAACAGCATCCCATAATGAGCCTTCTTCTCCGTTTCCGAGGTGACGTTCTCAGCGGTCTGCTGTTCTTCTCGTTCCTTTGCCTCCCGTAAAACCTTGACAGAGGAGCAGGAATCACAATTACATCATCTTTACACGATATCAAGGAGTTAAGATTATGAAACATTCATGAACAGAGTCTCAACAGTGCCGGTGTACAGGATTAATTTTGCCCACTGTTTATTGATGTCCATTTGTCTGGATAACACACCTGGGACAAGGTGGACGTTCTGGTCATCAGGCCTTTGGTTTTTTTGAAGCCAGGATCTCCTTCTGCTATCACATCCATTGTCTTCTTACCAATAAACTCCAAAGCATCCAGTCCACCACTTATTACTGTTTTACTCTGGCCGACAAAAAGACCAAAACTTATTTTACTAAATATGGAAATGATAGGGAAAATAAATCAGTACCATAATACCATAGTCAGCAAAGACGCGAAATATTTTTAGGAAGACATATGAATTCTCTTACAGTACTCTGCACCACACTGGACAGAGAGTTCAGCATTCCCATACTGCTGGAGGACAGCATTCCCATAGCACTTCCCAACACGTTCCCATCTCCTTCTGCCGGGTTTCCTTCACTGGAGCTGGAAGGAGCTGAGGTGAGACAAGATTCCCAAACAGGTTCAACAAAATATCTTAAAAGAACAGTTTTGCATAATATAGAAGGCTGGGAAGCATGATAACATAATGCTGACATCTTAAGGGATATCATGAAATATCCGACAATATAAAAGCAACTGCATTTCCGTGGACATTATATAAATCAATTACATAAACGTCAACTACTGTATGTAGGATTCTGCCCCCTGAATGCCTCTCTCTTATCCCTCCCTTTCCAAGAGCGTATCAGAGCGTACAGTGGCTGTCACGTGCCCGTAGTGTACTTGCATGTACTTACATTCACACTCCCTTGCTTTTTCTGTGCTAAATAATAAATATTATCCTCCATTTTTCAAAATTTGGCTTCTCAAACTTGTTCTCCAGCTCCAGCAAACACTGATTCGTCTTCTTTCTTTCTTTCCTCGTCTTCCTTTCTTCTTCGTCGTCGTCCTTCCGGTGCTTCCTTCCGGATTCACGCTACCGCTTGTAAAAATGTGAAACGTGGAAGGCACTCTCTAGAGGTTTGTCCGTTCTGGGCTACTGTAGTGGCGCAACATGGCGGCTCCGTAGAGGTGGACCCGCTCCGTATGTAGATATAAAGGGCTCGTTCTAAGCTTACGAAAACATGATTTGTAGTTACAGATAATGATACACTAATGATAACATACTTATGAATATTATATTCCTAATTGAATATAATAGATATGGATCTGGCTATAATGTTATGTAATGTAATGTAATGTAACGTAATATAATATAATATAAAGCCTGCTAAATCCTGCATAGTGGACCTTTAATGCAACACTCCTGTTTTGCTGGCAGTTTGTAAACAGATCTACATATGGCGATGCGTATCGTGTAAGTATAAATGCCTTTAAAGTATTAATCATGATACAATATTTTTGTCATATCACCCACTCTATCTTACATCTGATAATTATCAGGGATGTCCCAGTCCAACTAATTCTATTTCTGTTCTCACGATGATACTGATCTCCCAGTTCTGCTTAAATAGAGTCAATACTGGCCCTCTATAATTTCTGAGTCTTTTTATACGGTCTGTTGACTTTCGTGTGTTCTTTATTTCTTTAGTATGGAAGGGTATCGATTGTTTTTACAGTATCAATAAATTGATAATGCACTAGCAGGATACAATACCATCTACATCCTTTTCCATCTGCGCGGAGAGTTCCGTAGGACTGGGAATTCCCAGAGACGTCTCTGCCTTCTCGATGACCTGAGACAGCCCTTGGCCTTAAATCAGAAAGCAAACAAGCCATCATGTCATTCTTGTTCATTAACAAGCTAATTTCTTGATTTGTGAACATAATAATTGATCTTATTTTGATTAGGTGTGAGTGAGTGCTCTTAGTTTGCATAACAGCACAAATAGCAGTAATTATAATGGGACTTGCCTACAGTGGCAACAGTGGCTGTGGCTGTAGAAAGAAGAGATTTCCCCCAGCTTCCCCAGCTACCCCAACCCCCTTGGGTTACAGTTGTCTTTGTAGAAGCCTGAACAGAGGTAAAAAAAAAATAAACAAATAAACAAAAATACACACAATTGCGACAAGCAGGTGCGTTTGAATATTTGATTTTAATTTCTCCTCCTTTTCAGTGTTAAATATTTGAATCTAAATCTATCTATCTATCTACTTGCTTATTTATTATAAAATAACATTTTCTTTTGTATATAAAAGTTGTAAAATCATGTTATGCACACATTACTTAAAGGATCACAGAACACTCACAGAAACAAACCCCAGAGCAACTTTCCACAGAATAACTCTTGATTTACCTCCGATGCATTTTCTGCCACACTGGCTGTCTCTGGACTTTCCTGGACTCCAGGAGGTGGTTTGTTCTCCGGTCTCTTCCTCGTCTTTCGGGTCGGGGCTATGTCAGCGGAGCTGTCAGTTTGTGTGTCACGTGAAGAGTCATTGTCTGACAGAGGTGGTGGTTGTGGTGGCTCTTTGGGGATGTTCTCCTGCAGGTCAGTGGCTGGGTGTTCGTCGTCTGACATCTTATAACATAGTCCTATAACAGACAGATAAATGATATACCAATTTCTTTGTCTAGTGTGCATCAAAATATCGGTTCCCTGACCTGAAAGACAGTTCTTAATTCATTCAGCCTAATACACTGTGTACAGAAACACACATTATCTACTGAATGGACTACTTACATTCAGTACTAGGACACAGGTTTGTTTAAAATACTGCTGGCTCTCGTGTTTGCATTCGTCAGTACAGTGAAACAGCACCTTGTATTTCAGGTTTGTTTAACTATTATTCATATATTTATACACAGAGAGAGAGAGAAAGCTGTATAAATACATATACTTAACCTTTATAATTGTTTATACAGGAGAACGCATACAGTTTGAAGCTTTGATAAGCAATTTCAATAATAAAAAAAAAAGAAAAAGAAATGTTTAATACCCATACACAATATGGATTTAGAAGCACATGGGCATTTAACTAGTAATATTACGCTATTGTGCATTTATAAGCATACTCGTATGTTTTCAGGATTTATAGAACACTGAACGTCTCCAGTGTTGATCACAGCAGCAAACAGTTGACAGGATGTTATGTCATTATGTTTATGTTGGGTGTTACCCACATTTTTTTTTCTTTCTTCTAGTCATTGTTAAACCATGAACTCTTCAAGTACTTCTCTGAAGACTTTATCTATCTATATGCCCTGATTAGCCTCAAGTCACTAAAGTCACATCTGGAAACAGCTGTATAGGGTCAATAAACAGCTGTGGCCTTCTGCCTGAAGGCTAAACAGTGCCAGGATCCACATGACATGATGCTGTAATCAATCAGGTATGTAATGTTTTTTCTGATTAAAGTCTAGTTACTAAAGACGTCCTGTATGTAAAACAGCTCTCTGTTGTACATAAAATGCACTATATAGGTTAGATAATCCAATATTTTTTTTAACTATTTAGAGAATAGGAATGCTTTTGTAATTCCAAGCTAACCCATGTAGAGAGGTAATTATCTGTTTACTGTTACGATCACCTAGCAAAGATAACACTGGTTTAAACAGCAAAGAAGCTGAAAAACAAACCTATTAATTGTTGTATGCTGTTGTATGTATCAGAGATCCTCTGCAGGCCACGTCACTGGATCCGATTTGTTTTTCCTAGTGTATCTTTTCTTCGGCTGTCAACCAAGACAATGTGCTAGGAGCTACATGGCGCCATCTCGTGGTTCGGAGCGCCATTACGGCAAAGGGATGCATCTAAGCTAGGGGTGTAGACGTCAGGTTTTCACACAGTACAACATGATTTCGATACATAAAGCAACGATTCACTACGATACGATTATAATTTGATGTGTTTCAGTTTAGTAGCCTCCGATCAACCAACTATATTAAGAATGTGGGCTAGGCCTAGTGTTCAGTTGCAAATGGTGATTACAGAGTAGTATCGTAAAAGTATCAGAGTTACAAACAAAATGGCTTGCTAGCCTATTTAATTATTTACTCATCAGTTCAAAATATTAATCGTTTTTTGATAATTATCAATTTATTATCAATTATATTCTATAATATTTCAATCATTGGCTTTCAAATCAATGCATCAATCCAAATGTCCAAAATAGCCTTGGCTTTCCCTAAACTGTTGCCACAAAGTTTGAAGCACGCAACTGTCTTTGTACGCCATAGCATTACAAATTCCCTTCACTGGAATTAAGAGGCCCAAACCTGTTCCAGCATGTTAATGCCCCTGGGTACAAAGTGAGGTACATGAACACGTGGTTTGCCAAGGTTGGAGTGGAAGCACTCGAGGGTCCTGCACAGAGCACTGATCTACTGAACACCTTTGAGATGAGCTGGAATGCTGAATGCACTCCTCGCCCAACATCAGTGCCTGACCTTACTAAGCCTCTTGTAGCTGAATGAACACAGCCATGCTCCAAAATCTAGTGGAAAGCCTTCCCAGGAGAGAGGAGCTTATTATAACAGCAAAGAGGAATAAAATCTATAATGGGATGTTCAACAAGGACATATGGCTGTGATGGTCAGGTGGCCAAAAACTTATGGTCATAATGTGGTTTACAATGTAATGAACTGCAAGTCCAATGATGTTGCACTTGCACTGTACCCAGAGAACCCTGCACGTTCTTTGCTGTCCACCTGTTTTCTCTGGTTCAATTTTCTCCCATGCCAGAAGGTGGAAAGGATAAGCTAAATTGCACCTAGGTATGCATAAGTGTGTGAATGGTGCCCTTCAATGAGCGGGGGTCCCATCCAGTGTGTAGTCTTCCTTCATGCCCACTGTTTCCAGGATAGGCTCCAAATCCACCGCAACCCTAACCAGGATAAAGTGGTTACTGAAAGTGAGTGAATCCTAAGCTGCTTATTAAAGCAAATCAAATCAAATCAAATCACTTTATTGTCACATCACGTTACTGGTACATTGGTACAGTACATGTGATTGAAATTCTTGTGTGCAAGCATCACAAGCAACCATGGTATACAAAATAAAAGTAATAAATATGCACATGAATAGATATGCACATGAATAAGTATGAATAAAAAGTATATGTATTCATATGTATGTATAAATATATGTACAAAATATAAGAAATGAATGCACATAATAGATATGAATACAAAATATACA
>JAQQZR010000011.1:2082574-2110773 GCA_030068235.1 Notoglanidium macrostoma | reverse complement strand
CCCCCGCCTGGCCCTAGAGGGTGCAATTTGTCACAGAAACTGAAATTGAGACGTAGTATAACCTGTATGTAAATATTTATTACTGCGTTTTACAAATTAGACTTAAATCACTAAAAGTGATCTATAGCAAGGTTTAGAGCAGTGTAAAGGATAACCTTTTTAATTCTCAAAACAACTGTGTACTAGGCTGTAATCCCATGCTCAGTAAAGTGTTAACAGGGTTCTTCTGCGCAACTACATGGCAGAGCGTATCAGTCTGTAAAATGGCACAGGTTCGAAATGGCACAGATTTGAAGCCACTGCTAAAGTAGTAGTCAGGGCAACTGACAGTCACATTCAGCTGGGAGAAAAAGCAGTTCTCTGAAGCAGTTCTCATGGCCAAAAAAACAAAACAAAACAAAAAAACCCCAGCCACCTCATCCTCTGATAGTAACCAGGGCTTTTGTGGTAAATCCCTGTTTTGTTTTGTTTTCCCTCTATAGGCTTTTCATGTTAGCAATGTCAGCACCTCTGAAATGACTTGGTGTACACTAAGGGATCATTGGGCCAATTTTCCATAATTACACAAGGTGTCCTAATTTTTTAATGTCTGGTCTTGAAGGTGACCCATTATACCATTTTTTCCACAAGTTGACACCGTTCCCTGAGGTCTTAATGAAATGTCTGTGACATGCTTTGGTCAAGATTCCATAACGATAAACGCACCAACTTTTCTCCAGCTCCTCAAGCTGTGAGTGGAGTTACTCAGATGGGGGATGGTATAATTCTAACGAGCTCCTCGTGAGATAGAAAGAGGAGCCAAATCTGAGCAGCCTGTTGAAGCGCATCTGAAAAAGGGAGCTGGGGTGTCTTATTTCCTAGCTTATGGGTTGGTAGGCACTCCAGATATGTATGTGCACAAGCACTGAAAAACCTTTTTATAATATGTCGCCTTTAAATGATTTTCTTCCCAGATTATCCTGTGGTGTGTGATGCGTAGATGTGTAACATCTGAGGGCTGTCATTTTTACATTGCTCAGGATTATATAAATCTTCTCATGTGGCTCGTGTATGACCAGGATGTTTTTAAAGCCTGTTATTGTCGTTCTTGCTGAGGTTTGTGGTTCTTAATGTGCAGGAGAAGGAGAAGAAGTACATGCTGCCCCTGGACAACCTGAAGGTCAGGGATGTGGAAAAAGGCTTCATGTCCAGCAAGCACATGTTTGCCATCTTCAATACAGAGCAACGGTAAGCCTACAGAATGGTTTCTGGTTTCTAATAACATGTAGGGTGATATTGTTTGAGACGTAGAACATTCTGGGTTTTGTTTTTTTTTTTAAACAAAATAAAGATGCAAAGTCTGGAAGTATTTGACTTTATGATTTTGGTAGATTTTGTTTACATTCTGGCAAGGATTCAGTGCTGAACTATGTTTGGATTGTGCAGCCATTTGCTAATATTAAATGTTTTCATGTGCAAACATGAGTCATGTTAGTTCCTGTCATTCCAAATTTCATTAAAATTATTATGATCTTTATTATAGTTTTGGCTCACTTCATTGCTAATTATTAGTATTGACTCATCTCTGTTTTTTTTTTTTTTTCAGAAATGTTTTCAAGGACAATCGCTTCCTAGAGCTGGCATGCAACACGCAAGAAGAGGTGGACAGCTGGAGAGCATCCCTGCTCCGTGCTGGTGTTTACCCCGAGAAATCTTCGGTCTGTGACCACTAGTGATGCGCAGATCTAGAAGCAATACAGCTGATGCAGCTCCTTAATCTTCCACAGCTGATGAGATAATGTATTAAGTCTGAAATGCATAAAATTCAATATTGCACAATGTTCTACATCATCTGTTTTGGGTTAGTTCCTCACATTTTGGAACCGGTACTGTGTGGGGTTATAAATTCCTTAGGACAGTTGTTAGCCAGGTTCCAGTTACCCGCCTTTCCAAAAAGCACTCTTGCTGTCTTGTTTATCATGTCAATCTTTCTTCTTATATTTATTAGGTGGAGAGTGAGAGCTCTGGTACCGCAGAGAACTTCTCCATGGATCCTCAGCTGGAGAGAAAGGTGGAGACCATCCGGAACCTGGTGGACTCCTACATGGCCATCGTCAACAAGTGCATCCGGGACCTCATGCCCAAGACCATTATGCACCTTATGATCAATAACGTAAGGGCCTTTCCTTCAGCTGGTAAAGCAGTAATGGGGAAGTTCTTGTAAGAACTGGGTCACTGCAGGAAGTGAGCACATATGCTGTAGTCTATTAAATAATTTGCCAGGGAGTCCAAATTGCAGATAAATGTTCTTCTTCATGAATAAATAACAATACTACTGGAACCTGGAGGGCTCCTACATAGTCATCAATAGCTAGACATTATGTCGAAGACCTTATGATCAATAACTTAAGGTCCTTTTGAAACTGCAATGAGAAAGAAAGTTTGAAATGTTTAAAAGTGAATCTAGACCTGTAATGATCTGTAACCTGTGTTGGTGGTAAAAAAAAAAATTCAGAGAATAATTGTGAGCCATTTACTCTACGGGTGATGAGCTAGAAGTTTTCTCCAGTAATGCCCTGATTGAATTAGGTCTTTTAACAAAACAGACCTCATATGATTTGAAGCGGTTGTCTGGGCCAGAAAAATGCATAAAGATGCTTGAAATCCAGAAACTAGTTTCTGGCTATTATAAAGAGCATAGGAACTGTACAAAATCTCTGGCAGGTGAAGGACTTCATCAATGCAGAGCTGCTGGCTCAGCTGTACTCGGCTGGGGACCAGAACACACTGATGGACGAGTCTCAGGAGCAGGTGCAGCGCAGGGAAGAGGTGTTACGGACCCACCACGCACTGAAGGAGGCGCTAGCCATCATTGGAGACATCTCCACCACTACCATCTCCACCCCTCTGCCTCCTCCTGTGGACAGCTCCTGGCTTCAAGCTGGTCCTGGTGGCGCCCGCAGGTGACCTCACTGCTCCATGAGTCTTCTCCTTATAGCCCATAGGTTATGGTAAATTTAGGTATTTGTTGATGTTAGTTTATTGTCATGGGATTAACCTCCCAACAACTCTGCATCTGAACTTCTGGCACTATGATTACCTAATCTGACATCATGAAAGACAAATATATTGTGTTGTTTGATCCCGGCATTAACTCTCACAAGTTAACTCTAAATGTATAGTACATTACTCAGCTGTTTGTCATTCAAATCACTTAATGACTTCCATTAAATTCCATCTGCTTTATCTATGACAGTAAAGCTGCTTCTTATCATGTGCAGTCCATATTCATTAGGTTCATTATTCCCCACTCAGGTCTCCCCCTCCAAGCCCCACTGCCCCTCGCAGAATGTCCGCCGGTCAGAGGCCAGCAGGCCGGGGTGCTCCTCCTCCTCCATCACGGCCAGGGCCTCTTGGGCCCTTTAACAACAGTGGTGATAGTCCACAGGTGCCCAACCGCCCAAACCGCGCTCCTCCCAGCATTCCCAGGTGAGATCTTACCTGTGTTACAGGCGTGACTTCATATCTGCATCACATTTCCCCTGAATTGTAAGACGGCTGAGCGTTAGGGTATCATCTGATTACTCTATCGATTGTTTGGCCAAATATAAAAGTGCCGCATTTGTTCCCCATATGTAGTCATTCAGCCATGACATGTTTGTTACCAAGACATTTGATTCGTTTGACTGGATCTACTAACAATAAAGTTTATAGCCACAAGCAGTCTCAAACAAACCTTCTTATGTGGTTTCTGACAACAAATAACACCATGTTCTGTATAACAAATTTGACAAAAGGACATCAGAGAGCTGATGACAATACACCAGCCTCGGACACAGGAGATGTAGACCAAAGGCTGAAAGAATAAATGTATGTTAGAAGCTCTCCAGACGGTGATATATTTTGATTTGTGTATACGTTTTACTACAGAATTTTTCAGTAATTTATCTAGCTTGACCCAGTGTCCTTGGTCTCTTTATAGGCAAGTGACTTCACAAAGCAACCATGTCCTGACTGTTTACATTTGGGAACTTGGTGAAAATTAATTAGATTTTTGGTCAAACTGTATATTCAAAAGAATAATGTGGCAAACAGACTAGCAAATCCACGGTAATGAAGAGCTCAGATTTCTGTATTCCACCTTATCATTTCTTGAATGTTTCATCTAAATTGATGTTACAGCTGTAACGTGTTTGCGGAAACTTGTCCCTGTACAGCAGAAATGATATTTTACAATTATTTGTCAACATTCCGAGATGAAATGAAATGAAGTAAGTATTGAAGAAGCAGCAGAATGAAACAATCTGATTACTGACTTATTAACTGAACAGTATAACAAACAGCGATGAAGGTAAGATGTGGCATGAGGAAAAAATGTTCAGTCCATGGGTTTCAAGTTGATTAAAGCAATGAATTGACAACTTTGGTGACTTTGGCTTTTTTAAAGTATCAGAACAGATTTACAGGATTTGGCTGCATGTTTAGACCTATTTTATTTTCCATATCACATATTATAACCCATCTAGGGCCTGAATATCATAAGGGGATTTCTTGTGGCATTTTTGTGGAATTAACCTTAGTAATTATGTTTTTCCCCCCCATAAAAGCTATGCTCATTTTCAACAAAGATGCACTATTTTTACATTTATCTGTCAGCTTGTCTGTGATGATTACGAATTCTACATATTTAAAACATTACCCCTTAAGGGCAGAAAAAAGGAAAAGAAAAGAAAGAAGAATGGCAAGCATACAGCTTTGTAGGAGTATGTTGTAGGGAGGCGGGAATGTTTAGAAAACCTTATAGAGTCTCACCACCTGACCATGTTTAATTGTTCGGTATTGAAATGAGAAAAGAAAAAGCAAATAAACTTTATTTTGACACATTGGAAAGAGTAGCCCATAAAATCCATAGTAGTAGTAGTAGTAGTAGTTCCCAATGAAGTACCCATCTGCCCCCTAGTGGTGAATGTGCACTGTGGCAAGGGGTATGCGGGTTTGTGTGCGTTTCCTTCAGATTTGCATATTTGTTCTGGCAACCTCTCAGCAAGTAATGCAAAACTAATCTGACTAAATGAGTACTGAATTCTGAACAGAACTCGAAGAAGAGTTCCTCAGATCATATCTGTAATCTTCTCAATCAGACTCAAGGCCTGATCACATCAGCTTAATATAAAAGGATTAAAACCATTTGACTAACAAATTGAAAGTCAAAGGATATTTAACAGTTCATGGATATTGAGTGTAATGATTTTGTATTCGATATTCTGTCCAAATAGCTGCATTTAAGCAGTTTATTACCTGTTACTGCAGATATGTGAATAGAATCACTGTGGAAATCACGGACTCATTTTGAGATGTTTTGTTTATTATAAATTTGTTATAAGAACATCAATCCATATACATGCCAAAAAGTACCGTTTCTGTGATCTAATATTATTGCCTGGCAATGAAGGCTGATGTAGCCAGTAGTCTCACCTGCAATCTTTTTTTTTTATGCATGCATACTTTAAATTTTTCTTTAAACAAATCAAATCAAATCAAATCACTTTATTGTCACATCACATATAAAACACACACAGAATGGATGTTGTGCAAAAAAAGCAATTATGTGCAGTATGGAGTGCAAAGTGATGTAGTGTTTATAAAGTGACAGTGGAGTGTCTATGAAGTATTAATGGACAGTGTTCAGCAGTCTGATGGCCTGATGGAAAAAGCTGTCACTCAGCCTGCTGGTTCGGGACCGGATACTGCGATACCTCCTGCCTGATGGAAGTGGTTTAAACAGATTGTGACTGGGGTGACTGGAGTCTTTGATGATCCTCCCCGCTTTCCTCAGGCACCGCTTCCTGTAGATGTCCTGGAGGGAGGGAAGCTCACCTCCAATTATCCTTTCAGAACACCGCACCACTCTCTGCAGAGCTTTGCAGTTGTAGGATTTATTCTATTGCCTTACCAGGTAGTGATGCATCCTTTGAGGATGCTCTCAATGGCACAGCGGTAGAAGGTCCTGAGGATCTCTTCAGTCTCCTGAGAAAGAAGAGGCGCTGCTGCGCTTTCTTCACTGCTTTGTCCGTGTGAACTGACCATGTGAGATCCTCCACTAAATGTACACCCAGGAAACGGAAGCTGCTCGCGCTCTCCACCGCAGCGCCGTTGATGGTGATGGGGGTATGTGCGCCTCCACACCTCCGGAAGTCCACTATCAGCTCTTTGGTCTTTGCGATATTGAGGGTGAGATGGTTCTCATGGCGCCAATGTGTCAGGGCACTGACCTCCTCCCTATATGCCGTCTCATCGCCGTTGGTGATAAGACCCACCACTGTTGTGTCGTTCGCAAACTTCACATTGATGTTGGAGCTGCTAGTGGCCGTGCAGTCGTAAGTGTAGAGTGAGTACAGGAGAGGCCTCAGTACACACCCCTGTGAAGCACCAGTGTTCATTATAACAGAGGATGAGGTGATGCTGCCCAGTCTGGCCATCTGGCATCTGTCAGACAGGAAATTGAGGATCCGGCTGCAGAGAGAGCTGCTCAATCCTAGATCCTTCACTTTCCTGTCCAGCCTCGAGGGAACAATGGTATTGAATGCTGAGCTGTAATCTACAAACAGCATTCTCACATATGTATCACTCTTCTCCAGGTGGGAGAGGGCAGTATGTAGTGTCAGGGCTATGGCATCATCAGTGGACCTGTTATGGCGGTATGCGAATTGTAGAGGGTCCAGTGGGTCCAGTAGCGCAGAGCCGATGAAGTCCCTGACCAGCCTCTCAAAGCATTTGCTAACGATGGGGGTCAGCGCTACACGTCGCCAGTCGTTCAGGGATGTGAAAGTGGAGGATTTGGGTACAGGGATGATGGTGGCCATATTGAAGCAGGCTGGGACTACAGACATAGAGAGGGAGAGGTTGAAGGTGTTCATGAACACTCCAGCCAACTGAGCCACGCATGATTTAAGGACACAGTCGGGGATTCCGTCAGGGCCAGCGGCTTTGCGTGCGTTCACCTGTCTGAAGTACTTCCGTACATCCTCTTCAGACACAGTGTGTGCACTGACATCATCCGTGATGCGTACGCTGTCCAGTCTCATGGTGTTTACTGTGTCGAATCTAGCGTAAAATACATTTAGATTCTCACACAGAGAGGCCATGGTCTGCGGTGTGCTGATTTTCCATCTGAAGTCTGCGATTGTGTTAAGTCCCTGCCATATTCTCCGAGGATTGTCAAATTGTGGTTCCACTCTGTCCCTGTACTCATGTTTCGCTGACTTAATTGTCTTCCAAAATTGGTAGTTGGCATGTTTATAGTCCAATGTGTTCGCGGAGGCAAAGGCAGAGTTCCGTGCCGCCAGTGCCGTGCGAACATCACTGTTTATCCATGGTTTCTGATTCGGATAAACTTTCACTGTTTTGGATGGGACAACATCATCTACGCATTTCCTGATAAATCCGCGGACTGAGTCTGCGTATTCATCAATGTTGAAATTCAATCAATGCAGCCATGAGAAACATTTCCCAGTTTCTGTTTTCCCATATTATTGTTATAAGTCTTGTGTTGCCAAAGTGACAAAAATACTATGATAAAATTTAGTGTTCAATAAATAGTTTACTTCATTATTAATAATATTTACAATAAACAAATCTTCTGCAACACAATGTAGTTTTGTTGCTTAGAAACATAAGGGACAGAATGAAAGATTAGGTAATTATATACATTATATACAATGTTATGAGGGTTCTTTTGATTTAAAACCTGGTGCATTAAAACACAATGAGTGTGATTATTGGCTCAGCCAATCAGATTTTAGATTTCAGATTTTAAATATTCCACATATCACTGGTGGTTTTAACAAAACCACTTGTCACCATTTGGTTGAATACAACATGCCTCGCATAGAGACTTTGTCACTAGATTTGATTAGCTTTTAGACCCCTTTAGCAACTTTAATTAAAAAAAGAGCAAAGCAACAAATCTAGCGATTTTTTTCAGCACAGTTAGTGACTTTCTTGAACTTGATACGGCTCTCTAGCTCACATCACAGCCAAAGTCATACGAGTTTAGAAAGCAGGTTCGCTCGACTCACGATCAGTGTGTAACGCATGACAGTGTTGCACTTGCGACCAATCACTGATAACCACGATCCCTCCATGACCAATCACTGCTCACCGCTGTTTGCCCGACCCTCTCGCCTCATTGTTCTTCACTTTAAACTCTCTTTCTCACGATATTACATTTTATAAGTACTAAAAGCGAGTGAGCATTTTCCTTTACAGCTGTTCACGGTCACTGCTTCTGTTTGTCTATGTTCTTGCTAGAAAGTTTCCTGTAAATATGTAAACGTTTAGTTCATGGTGCCATCTATCTATAAAAAATAAATGATTTAAGAAATAAACAACAATCTACTATTTTCTATTCAAATAAAACTCTATTCTATTACATTCCAAGCGAACAGCCGTCTTCCTGTACCCTTATTTGTAATTTGAAATGCCACTGAGCATGATGAATAACTGGTATGCAAATGAGTATGTGACGTCACCTTCTTCTTTTTGAGCTTGTTACAGCTACTATCCCCTGAAACGAATTGGTAACACCATAGTTCGCCCAGAATCTAGCAAGTTCACAAATATTTAATATGTTATTATGTTAAAGGCGAAGGAGCCTCTTCCAGGCAGCTGATTGGCTAATCCGGAACAGTCCGCTTCTCTGATTGGTCGTCTGACGCTCGCGCTCGCTATGCTTCGTTTTTGCTCTCACGCAGGGAGAGAGAAACAAAAATGGCCGAAGAGGATAACGAGCAAACTTCTCCTGGTGTTCTTGAAGAACTTTTCACGTCACCTTTAAACCTGAGTCTGCTGTGCCTTTGTTTGTTTCTGCTGTACAAAATATTTCGCGGAGACAAGCCTGCGGAAGTGGCCGAAGTCGAGGAGCCGTTACCCAAGATGAAGAAGAGAGACTTCACTCTGGAGGACCTGAAGCAGTATGACGGAGTGGCAAATCCCAGAATCCTCATGGCTGTCAATGGCAAAGTGTTTGATGTGACAAGAGGAAAGAAGTTCTACGGTCCTGGTAACAAACTGAATAGTTAAAGAGAAGTATTTTTGGGTGGGGAAAAGGCTGTCTTTCTCAATGCATGTGATTTTAATTGGTTTGTTTATGAACGTAGTAAATAATTTAGCAGCACGTGGTTGTGCTGGGGCACTTTCTTCCATATTTTCTGTTTTCAGTTCTGCACGTGTTTTATCGTGCACTTTGTTTCACATGAATCACGCCCCTTATTTCCTTCCTTGGCCTTTGGCACGTTCAGAAAACCTCAAACCTACTGGTCAGAGTGGTAGGTTAAATAAACTCTGTGATATTTTTGTTTTTCCTACATTCCTTGTTTTTTGGGTGCTGTAATAAATAGATCATACTGCATATGCTCTGTAAATAGGAAGCACTGGGTCTGTTTGAAGCTTGTGAATGAGTAATGAGATGAAGACAAGGCCAAAGATCAGGGTCTAATCATACATTTCAGTTTTTTTCCCTGCAGCACTTTGCGCAATTAGGTGAAATGTTACAGTGCACGAGAGTGCAACCAAACCTGTGTGCGCTTATCACATCTCTGAAGACAGACACTAATCATAGAAATGACATTATGACTGTTTCTGGTTGTTACGTATAGCATAAACCTGATGAGCAGAGTGTATTAATTCCTGTGCTGTGTATTTCCAGATGGCCCTTATGGAGTCTTTGCAGGCAGAGATGCTTCCAGAGGCTTGGCTACATTCTGTCTAGAGAAAGAGGCCTTGAAAGAAACACATGATGATCTTTCAGACCTCAATGCAGCGCAGCAGGAGAGCCTGGGCGAGTGGGAGTCGCAGTTCACCTGTGAGTCAAAGCACTTTCGTGAGAATGTTTGGTTTGTTTTCGCCTAGGTTTCAACTATAGCATGTCGTTCTGGCTTTCTCCTGACAGGCAAATATGATTATATCGGCAAACTCTTGAAGCCTGGCGAGGAGCCGACAGAGTACACGGACGACGAGGAAGTGAAGGACAAAAAGAAGGACTAGGTCATGAGAGGCATCCAAACATCGTTCGTCTCAGCTATGCCTAATGTACTTGCAATCGTTGATGTGTCCTGATAATTCTGGTTCGCTATGATTGGTCTGAACCACCATGCCTTCATATTTCAGCATGCCATAATTAACCTGTGCTAAGATGATTTCAATCAGCTTTTTTCTTCAGACCGCAGCAGCAGAAGCAAATGTCATTCTTGTACGTAGATGCAGCATACTCGAGCAACGTGGACCACAATGCTATTATCGTGATGCTTTGTTAAGGCATTTCATCTAACAATATGTAAAGTGCAAGTAATTATGATACACTACATATACATTTTGTATGAGTTTTTAACACAGTGCATGAGGGAAGTGGGAATGTGATTTATAATTCTACAAATTTAGACAAAATCTAACATTCCATGACTGGGACCTTAATAATGATAAGATTATAAAGTACTTGTATCTAAGTATACTTATTAAAGAAGTTTTCATATTAACTTGGCCATGTTTTTATTTGCCAGCTTGAATCTTAAATATGCAATGTGACATACAGGCTGTAAAAACTGCAATGTCATGTTTCTGTTTTGATCACCGGACAGTTGTGTGCGTGCGTGCGTGCGTGAGATAGAGAGAGGATTGGAGAGCGAGAGAAACAGTTGAGCTTTGCATAAGATTTTGAATATATCCTGGTTCCTGACTGATGGAGAAAGTGCAATTTATGAAATTCTGCCTATAGTCCTACTTAGTATAATGTATGAGTAAAAGTGATAATTGTGTTATAGCAAAAAAATTCTGATTTCTTAGTACGCATGCATTAAAAAAAGCATCATGTGAAATTAATATTGTTAATGAATTATAAGTGAAGCCAACTACTGATTTTCCTACTGTGAAAACAATATGTGTACCAAAAACCATTTAATCAATTTATCATCTGTGTTCACTGTTTCTGTCTATTATAAACATGTAATGGTTCACATTTCTGTAGTGATGCATGCATTTTACAGCCAGCTTTGAGTTTCAGAGGTAAATGTTCATGAATAACAGTCCAAAATTGGGAAACAGTGTCGTAAAGTATATTAGTGTTGCTATTTGAACAAGCAATTTTACTATTACCATTAAAAGCAGAAAGTTATATAATTTTTTGCAGCAAATGTGAATTTGGACAAGATGCTCTTGTATAAAACCAATAGCACCAAGGTATGTACTATACTCTTTATTAGAAACACATGCACCTGCTCGTTGATGGGGGAAACTGAACTCTGAATCCTATTGTTCATGTACATAGACAATAAAGGTATTTGTATTCGTATTTCCTCTAACAGTATGGTGTACTGTGTCAAATCTCAATCATAGTTGTGTGTAGGTGTAGTGAACACTGTTGGTTTTTTTTGTTGTTGTTTTTTGCGATTTGATTCTCAAATTCAATTTGAGATCTCAGATACAATGACGAGGCAAAATATGACTGCAAGGCAAAATTATTCACAAAGTAAATATAACTATCAATTGGCACATTTTGAGTGATGTGACAAAGACAATTACAGCAGTAGACATTTTGAAATGGATATGTATACTTTGCAAGTCTTTAAGTCATATTTTTCATGTACTTGAAGCTCATAATTGTTTTTCAAACATTCACCTGATATGTTTGTGTCCAAATCAGACTTAAAGTAGGTAATGTCATGGTAAACTGTTGGAGACTTTTAAAGACACCCAACTGTCTAAAATTTAATAGTTGTGTCACACTGGGAAAATAAATGCTCAGCTGTCTCCTGTGAGTTTATAGTGTGTTTTTTTCCCCCTAGGAACAAAAGGGTAAGTTAGGTAACTAGTACAAGATCTAGTTCTAACTGAGGCTTCAACTTCATGAAAAGAATAATACTGGAAATCCCCACTCATCTCAAATATGGGGCAGTAAGGTAGTGCATCCGTGAGGAGTTTGCATGTTCTCCCTGTGCCTGCATGGGTTCCTCTGGGTGCTCTGGTTTCCTCCCACAGCCTGAACACATGAGAATGTGAGTGTGAATGGCTGTCTGTCTCTCTGTGTTTGTCCTGTGATAGATTGGTGACCTGTCCAGGGTGCATCCCATCTATCACCCAAACTTCCATATCAACACCACATAAAACGATACAAAAAGAAGAAACCCGCATCATATAAGACTGTTCTTGCACTTTATATCAAGGAGATCAGGTAGGGGCAGGAAAATTATGGCTAGATATTAATTTCCAGAACCAAAGGACTTTCTAGAGTTTCTTAAAACTGAAGACCACCAATAATTAAAAAAATACATTATGTACTATAGAAGATAGTATCATAAAGATTGTGATTTGTGTTAGATAAATGATGTCCTACATTTAATGTGATGCATTTTCTGGAACATGGTAACAATGTCACAAGAATGAACAATAATTGTTGATAAATGTTTTTAAACTATTTGCATGTGAACGGAAAAAGGCATGTGTCAGAAGTGGGATTCGAACCCACGCCTCCATTCGGAGACCAGAATACCCGGTAGTACGGAAGGGAGGAACCCTTGAGTCTGGCGCCTTAGACCACTCGGCCATCCTGACACGGGCGTCAAACGCATACATAGTACGCATTTTGAATATTACATTAATAGTTAGTAGTTTCTCCAAATCGAAATATTTTTGTGCGTTAGCTAGCTGGAGTGCAAAGCATCTGTATCTGCAGCTCAATTAGCTAAAGAAGCTCGGGTGACCAAAGGAAATCTATTTACTGTTCACTGTTAACCCACTATACAATATTCACTCACATACTCGCGATGTTTGCAAGTAAAATGATCAAATTAATTTTACTTTTATAGCGCCGAAAAATCACAAAATACCGATTTGCTAATATGCACGTCAGCCTTGCGTGAAATCTGCACAGTGCCCCCTAGCGGTTTGACGTATTTCCGGTGTGCGCCAACCGCCATTTTGTTTTACATCGTTCAAGGGTATCGTGTACAGTCAACTTCAGCTGACAAGCATGTTTCGCTTCGCCAAAGCTGCTTTAAACCTCAGTGGTAAGGCTGAAGATGTGTTTAACTTTGTTTTTTCATATCTCGTCATTTCATTTACATGAAACTAGAATTTAAAACTGGGTGGAAACTCAGGGATACCAACATGCTAGCTTAGCCAATGTGCACAACACTTCCTAACTAACCAATATTAGACAAACACGGTAGTTAATTAACTAACTAATATAGCATTAACTGGTTTTATATATATATATAATAGACAATTATATTATCATTATTGGCTACGGGTGTCCTAATTCCTTCAGTTTTACGTCTACAATTTAATATTTTCCGGGAATTTGGCTAGCTGACTGTTCTAATGTCACACAATCAGTTTTATGTCCGGTCGTTTACAACAGTTTACAACGTTTTGCGGCAGAAGAATAACGTAATATGCATAAAACGGAGTTCGGTGTTTTTCTTGATGTAGCAGTTTTGGGTTTATCACAAGGTTGAATTTAGGCAAAGGGGTTTGATAAATGCTTTTAAATTATAGTATAAAATGAGAATTGACGTACGAGTACTGTACTTTGTACGAGTATTTTGAAGTCATTTTATTGAACATACCTAAATGCTTGAATTTATTCAGGTTGTAATGAAACAAAATGAATTTTTAGAAGAAATTATTTTCCAGAATACCTTTCTAATGCTCATCAAATACAGTGATATGCTTAGGAGGCGATATAAACACTTTGTAAAGTGGGAATAATTACTTATAATACAAGTTAACAAGTAATACATAACAGAGATGAGTGTATTTTACTGTTTTATTGGCAAGAAAAAAGAGTCTCGTATAGAATACAGTACTTTTAACTAGTGCTTACTAGTCCTAGTTCTGACAAAATGAACAATTAATATAATGGTCAGTGCACTGTTTTTTTAGATTAATTGATTTGTCCCCCTCCTCTCAGGACAAGCCAGCCGCCAGGTTGCTGTGCGACATGCTTCTTCAAACACATCCCCAGGGTTCCATGCAAAGTACGGCATGCCACTGCTGATTGCTGGAGCAACGTTTTGTACTTCGATCTGGGCCTATGTAGGTGTCCATGATGTCTCTGGAGTTGCCACGTTGCACCATTTTCTTAGTGTTGTTCATAACCATCTTTTTCTGTGTATAATGGTTGCAGGTGGTCACATCAACTGGCATAGCGTGGAATCTCTCTCCTGTTGGCAAGGTCCAGCCTAAGGAGTGGAAGGAGTAATGGGAACACCACATTTAGGAATATCCTGAATCTTGTGAACTTTTCCATTTTCTTAATGGATATGATTTACACCTAATTCCTGTTGGTCTGATGTGTCTGTAAAAAATGTAAGAAATTAAATATAAATACAGTACTTCGTGGTATCTTGTTGGGGTTTTTTTTCTTTTTTTTTTTTTTTTTTTTTTTTTTTTTTTTAAAGAATGCAGTGGGCCTGAAGTTAAATATAAGAAAAAACAGGCCACTTTATTATTCTGGTCTTAACCTCTTCACCTGTAGACTTTTGTCAGCATCTGATTCTGATCGCAAGATGTTTCCTGGAAATTTTTGTTGGTGGACTATTTTGAGGTATTTACCAAAAAAAAAAAAAAAACCTGTACTTCAGCTCGGCCTGAAACACTCACATCAGCACCATACACGCAAGATGCCCCTCCCGTTTCGGTGTCAATGCTGTACTCAGAATGGTCATGTCTTGAGAACTAGGATGGTCATGTAGCACAGATGTATGAGGAAGTGTTGCACTTAAGTGCATAAACGTGCACCTATACGACAGGTGCCATGAGTTCAAATCCCAGCCAACGTTCAGCTCAATACGTCAGCTCGAGTGACTTTCTTTGGATAAATCTTTCAAATGAGCGTAGATACAAAGTAAAGATACCTATTAAGATAATGATGGGATGTACACCATAAGGCCAAAAGTTTGTGGACACTTGACTATGACTGCCTTATTTGTTTTTACAAAAAATCTGTTAACAGATTTAGTCTTCATTTGCTGTTATAATAACCTCCACTCATCTGGGAAGGCTTTCCACTAGGTTTTGCTGCAATTTGCACAGTCCATTCGAGCTCTTCCGTACCAACATCATGGCATCACGGGCCATGTCTTCATGGAGCTCGCTTTGTGCACAGCTGCATTGTCATGCTGGAACAGGTTTAAGGAAAATGTAATACTACTGTGTACAAAGATATACAATTGTGTGCTTCCATCTTTGAGGCAACCGTTTGGAAAAGACCCACTTATGGGCATGATGGTCAGGTGTCCACAAACTTTTGGCTATCTTGTGTATCTGCTTATGGTGCATTATTGTTTAATTCTATGAGAGGCATTCGATTTGTGTCGTTATTTTAATGGCATTACTTTGAATGGATGCTGAATATATTATATATGAATTTATAATATATTTTATTCCTTTATAGTTGTTTATAGCTGCTTCCAGAAAAACACACAAGCAAACAGTAGAGTACAGAATACGTGCTTCTGGTCCTTTCAGTTGTGTTGTGTTATACGTCTTGCTTTTCTTCAATATTGTCGTTCTGAATAATGATACTCTGAATGTCCACAAGATGTCGCTATTGCGTCTTTTCCATAGAGAGCGAACCTGTAGAAACCATTGCGTACGTGCCAAGTGACACTAACGGCAAAACCGCAAAATAACGGCTTTTTTGATTATTAAATTTTTTTTAAAATTTTATTTCGATTGTTAAATTACTCTTTATTATACTCTAATATGACTTGTTTCAGTCGTAACTGGATGGAACGACAAATACAAAGAGAGCAGAGTGTACTAAGGTTGAGACGGATCATGTGACGTTGTGTGGAGATTTTGATAGACAGCAAGCGCAGCCAATAACTGCTTCGAAAAAGAACTGCTCGCCCCGCCCCCTCTCTTTTGATATCAACCAATAAGCAGCGGATTCTCCAAAACATACCCGCCCATGTCGCCTGCGTGCGCTTCAAGCTAAGGTCATTCTCATTCTGGAGCTGCTCATTCACTCAGCACGCAGGAGTCCACAAGTTACCGCAGAGTAACGGCAGAAAAGTCTAACCTTTCAAGATGTCTCTGTCAAACAAGCTCACCCTGGACAAAGTGGATGTCAATGGAAAGCGTATAGTTATGAGGTGAGTGTTCTTTTGGCGTGAAAAAGCTCTGTTTAGGTGATATCTTTCTCAGGAAGCGGCCATGTCACGTAGCTCCAGTTTTACTCCAGTTTGTATTTTAGCAAGGCCTGCTTTATGGAAAAGCTGAAACAGTCTCTCTATCTCTAACTGTCTTTTAATTGTTGTCCCTGTTTTTTGCAGGCTGCAATTTTAAGGATGCATTTATGCTACAACCAAAATGATAAGGCAGCAGAATAAACCCACACCTTTTGAGGCCTCCAATATAATATACTCATTCATTGAACATGCATATTGTATTCAGTATGCCATAATAACCCTTGATGATGATAATCAATGTGCATTTGGAGCAGAGGGGAAAAAAAATTTCACTCAAACACACCCCTGAAGTCCTGTTTGAAGCTCTTGATCCTCATATGGATGTGAGCTTGTAGTAATGAAGTGATCCTCTTTCCAATGCCACATCATTAAAGCGCATGAGGCTGTGAGGGTCTGTGAGAACATGCCGTGATGTGTGTGCACGTGTAGGTTTTCTTAGGAACTCCTTCTGACTCATAACATGCTGAGAAACTTTTGTAGACTTGTGACGTGTCAGTCGTCACGTCGGTGCTGCACCGTGTTCGTTATGCCTCGAGCCAAGATCATCATGGAAACTGAAAATATGAATCCCGTCTGAATAAGATCCTGAAGTTGTAAGCCTGGGATGGCAGTGAGTCAGTTCAAAACCCATTCGTACTGTAGTGAGTGAAGCATTGTGTGTACAAGCCCTAATAATAAAAAAAAAAGGTTAAATTCACTGTTGTGGTCAGGGTACCGTGTTATCCCGGTAACATTTCCTTTAGATAGAAAATGATGTCAAGAGTACAGTTTCATTCGTGGGCCTTTTATAGACCACCCAGGGCACTTGGTGAACAGAAACGGAAGGAATATTACACTCATCATGATTGCAACGCAGGGGATGATTCGTTTCCTTATTTCAGATTGCTAGTTCTCGTCCAAGTACAGGTGATGCGCAATAAGACGTTGCAATAACGTGCGTTCTCTCACACAGGGTTGATTTCAATGTGCCGATGAAGGACAAAGCCATCACAAACAACCAGAGGTAAAATGCTGTATGGTGCTTTATGACCATTTTCTTGTTTTATTTCTCGATATGTAGGAGTAGAGTGTTCCAAAATTGGTATCGAATAGTTGTTAACCGAAAGCATGACCTCGTAATTCCCAATCACAGGATCAAGGCCGCACTTCCATCCATCCAGCACTGTTTGAACAACGGAGCCAAATCAGTGGTGCTGATGAGCCACTTGGGCCGGCCCGATGGCGTCCCCATGCCTGATAAGTACTCTCTGGAGTCTGTGGCTGCAGAACTCAAGAACCTGCTGGGAAAGTAAGCGAGATGTTCTGATGGTGCATGATGGAGATTAGTGATTTTAAATATACAATAGTGAAGAATGATCTGAGCAGAAATTAGTTGATCATAGTGATTTTTGTTCCTGGTTGTTTTGCAGAGATGTTACGTTCCTGAAAGACTGCGTTGGTGCGGACGTAGAGAGCGCCTGCGCTGATCCTCCTGCAGGTTCCGTCATTCTTCTGGAGAACCTGCGCTTCCACGTGGCTGAAGAGGGCAAGGGCAAAGATGCGGCAGGAAACAAGGTGAAGGAACCTGAACTCAAAATTGACTTGATGTTATGGACACCAGTGTGATGGTTTGTGTAAAGTATCTCTAACATTAGTTCTTGGAGGTGTTCTCCTGTCAGTTTTGTAGTTCCAGGAAAAATTCTTTGATTAATATTTTGATTCGGCTTTTAGGATAGCATTTTTGGAAACGTGACGTCAGCACACCTTGTAACTAAACGTTACTTTAGCTAGTTGGCTAACGGATGCTTGACAAATCACGGCAAGCAAATGTAGTTGGCTACCGTCACAAGGTTATAAGATGATATGGCGCTTGTTACTCGCTTGTGTATATTTGTATACGAATTCACTTTCCTGTAAAGTTTTGTCCGAGATCAATTTTCATTTTTTTTCTGTTGCTTGATGCCGTCACATTAATTTATGTGTATTGCATCAACGATGCCTTCAACTGGGGGCATCTCAGAAGACCGGAAACAAGACTTCAATCAGTTTCAAACAGTCCTTGATGCCTCGCCATCTCTCGCTATTGTGATCATTTATTTAAAAGCGCTCTGAAACCAGATGCGCCCCGCCCCCAGAGGCGTGTCTAGCTCCACTGTAGCGGCTCGTTGGCAGGAAACATTGTGTATACGTTATTGGGTTTTTTTGCAAGGTCAGGGAAAACTGTTCGGAGTTTTTTTGTTTTGAAGAGGTTGGACTTTGCAGATATGTGGCTGGTGCTATTTGGAGGCGTTTTACCGACTTGGGGCTTTTCAATATTGGGATACATCACACCTCAAAGTTGTGTATCTCGAACATTATTGGCTCGTGTCGGTCAGTCCGGCAGTTCAACACAACGTCACTTTCTACATACGCAATCAAATCGCATCCAGGAATCCGTTCCGGCGAGACTTTAAGAGCTATAGTGAGTAGGCAGGGTCTTGTGTACAATCATGTAAACTTCACCAAGTAAAAAGGACAGAGATCATAAGCTAAACAAACCTCCATTAGCATGTACCCACCATTCCCTCAAAGAGCAGAGTCTGATCCACGGGAGGATTGCTCCAGTATATGCTTGGCCTTTTGACATTTGGAGAAAGGCCGCCGATGTGCTGCGTGTTGCTTTTCTGGTCCATGGAGCCCTGACTGGAATGCACTGTAGGGAAGGAGAGATGGCGAGGGAGGGGCAGGAAACACGGATGCCCTCTTGACCTTTCTGAGGTTCACTTGATGGTACAGTAGATGGTAGAGCGTAAGCTTCAGTGGAATGGGGGCCAAGCATTTCACGGGCACTTTCTTGACCTTTCCCTCAGCCGAGTTCCTAAGTCATAAACTTTGAGCTCAACTCAATGAGGTAAAATAGCAATCTGGATTAAATTACGTTTGCAGGCTCTGGGGTTATGTGAGGATGTGTGAAATATTGTTTATAAAGTCATGATTTCTGGAGGGTTTCGTTTTCTCAACGTCTTTTAAGTGATAAGATCACTGCGTGAACGTGTCCGTGTCGCAGAAACGTTTTCAATATGGTCATATTTTAGTAAGTGACGTATAATTATATTTCACTTCATGTTGATATTTTTGTCTGGCCGACCCTGCCTACAACAAATACGTCTCGACCATTTTGAAAGTGTTCACTCGCATAAATATCAGTTTTGGCCTTGCGTCTGTGCTAAGAAGGTTCCTGAGAAGCAGTATTGTGTGAAAAAAAAAATATATATATATATATATATATATATATATCCAAATTAGCAATACACCAACACATTATACGTTTAAGAGTTTGACATAAGGTGCACTATTGGTGTGAAATCTAATATGAAGCTTGGTTTTGATTTATATACAGACAAGACAGGCTCCTAAGTTTTCTTTCTTTCTTTTCTTTAGACCAAAGCATCCCAGGAACAGATTAATGCGTTCAGGGCTTCCCTGTCCAAACTGGGTGACGTCTACATTAACGATGCCTTCGGAACGGCGCACCGAGCCCACAGGTCCACCTCATCACAGCACATTTCAAACCCTGAATTGCGTCCTACTAATCCAGTATTAATCAGGAATCTTTGTAATGATGGTTCTAATATTTTACAGCTCGATGGTTGGTGTAGATCTGCCTCAGAAAGCTGCAGGTTTCTTGATGAAGAAGGAGCTGGACTACTTTGCTATGGCCTTGGAGAAGCCGCAGAGACCGTTCCTGGCCATCCTCGGAGGGTGAGGGTTTAAGACACGCACGCTGGAACGTCATGTCGGAAATGAGCAACGGAAGGAGTGAATAATTCTATTCGATTTAACCTTTAGCTTCTTCTGGCTTTTGTGTGTGAGAAGGCCTTGAGACAGAAGAGCGTATGCTGTGGTCCAGGAATAGACTCGGCTTATCTTGCTAAGTATTACAGCAGCATGTGTGACCCTGTCCTATTTGCTGTCAGTCTTAATGGTTTAATGCACAATGAAGAGGTTGTGTAGGACACCACAGATCCCACAGCAAAGGTGCTCCAGGGTTGGCTCGTCCTTTGGAATAAGGTCAGAGTCCGAAATTGTGCAAGAATCCTTTCTGACTAGAATGTGGCGAATCGAAGCTGCATTTCTGAGAAACGACGGCGATTTTTATCGAATGTTTTCCCCGAAACATGTTATTTAATCATATACCCATTTACTTAAATTAGCCACATATAACCTGTTCCGACATGTGCGTCTGAAACCACCTGCCACGTCTTCACCTTTATTATAAGCATTTATATGTTAAGTTCTGTTACATCCAGGGAATTCTATCTCTATTGACCCTCTATACGTAATATGGCTTCGCCTGTGTATTCACAACTTCTTGTGGCTCAGTGTAATTTTATTTATTTATTCTCTCGTCATTCATTGGTATTATTTCCAAGACGCCTTCTTGCCCTGATATAGCCTCAGATGCTAAAATGGCAATAAACCTAACCAACCAACTGAGAAACAACAAGGTTCCTGACATTAAGGCAATGGGTTGGACCACGCAAGTCTGGCGCACTGAAAACTCTCAGTAAGTAGGTGCATAGCGAGGTTCGTCTCCCAAGCTGTTTCTTAGTGCTTAACGCCCCTTCCTGTTCATTGGCTGTGGTCAGTTTGCAGTGATGACACCAGCATGTTCTCTCTCGGCCTTTTTCCACTTGCTGACCCTTGATAAGCCATTCAAACAATGTACACACAAATCTGTAGGCGCTCCAGACGTCCGCTCATTCATACACGCATTCCAGATTAATCAACCAAATAAAGTGATTATAATGGCAAAATGAATGCATGTGCTCGTTCTCATTGCAGGGCCAAAGTGAAAGATAAGATTCAGCTGATCAACAACATGCTGGACAAGGTGGACGAGATGATCATTGGGGGCGGCATGGCTTTCACCTTCCTCAAGGTCCTCAAGAACATGGAGGTGAGGGGCGCTAATGTAAAGTGGGCTTCAGAGGTGACATTTCGATGCGGTTTCGATTTAGGATTTGCCGTTTCGATACAGCAATCGATGCATCTGGAAACGCGTAGTAAACCTGAATAAAGTTTGGCCAGCAGAAAACCAATTCCCTTTAGAACTGAAAGCTGTAGGAATTTAAGAGGGACATTTGCTTCTGGTAGAAGGTACTTGGGCTTCATGGCAACCTTTATCTTGGTGAACTTGGACCTGTGAGTTTGCAAACCTCTCTTTTTGTGAACTGGTAGAAACCAAGATGGCAGGTACTAGCATGTCCTATGGTTTTTGTGGTTAAACTCTGCTACTGTTGCTCGTTCTGCTCAAATGTTGGCACCTCTGGTAGAAGTAACTTGCTTTGCATTTCCTTCCTTTTTTGCCTTGTACATCTGCACCTATTCTTTCTCCTGTATTGCCACAGATCGGCACTTCCCTGTTTGATGAGGAAGGATCCAAAATTGTCAAGGACCTGATGGACAAAGCCAAGAAGAACGGAGTCAAGATCACGCTTCCTGTCGACTTCGTCACTGCGGAGAAGTTTGATGAGAAGGCCACAACAGGAACCGCTGCAGTGGCTGATGGCATTCCAGCAGGATGGATGGTAAGTTGTCTATAGTAGAGCCAGTTAGACCTGAATGAATAGTGATTTTATTGCATTGTATTATTAAAAATGTTTTTTTTTTTTTTGTTGTTTTTTTTGTCCTATCCAGGGTCTTGACTGTGGGCCTGAGAGCTCCAAGCTTTTTGCCGAGGCTGTAAGCAGAGCTAAGCAGATTGTCTGGAACGGACCCGTCGGCGTATTCGAGTGGGATAATTTCGCCAAGGGAACCAAGAACCTGATGGACAAAGTTGTGGAGGTGACCAAAAGTGGTTGCATCACCATCATTGGTAAGAAGTCAAGTTCTTTATATTAATATCCTTTTTTTGAACTGATTTGTTTTCTTTTCACTGGCGTCAGGATTAGTGATGTATCAATACCGTCACTGGGTATCGATCAGGTATGGGTCTGTACTTGAATAAAAATGGTAATCAAATTAAAGGTAGTGTTTAAACGCCATAACACCTTAAACGTAAAACTCAGGATGAGGAATTCATTCATGGCACACTGAAGCAACCAGCATAAACGGAGCTAAATAAAATCTTCCATGATGCCCGATTGATAACTAAATAACCTACTTATTATTAAGGAATAACTGGCATTGATTAGCATCAACAAGTACCGAAAAAAACCCTCGAGTTTAACACCTGGTATAGATGCATCCCTAGTTGCAAGAACATGTATTAGTTGAAACTGGAGTTCATTCTCCTTTCACTTGGTGACCAATTAATCCTAATCGTTTTAGCCACTAGGTGGCAGCAGATCCTCATTCTGGTTACTGTGTTTCGCAATGTTATATAGTGCTTTAGTTTTGGTTGTATACTGTATGTATGTTTTTGGAGTATAATCTGTACTATGAACCATTTTTAATGAGTAGGCTGCTTTTAGTAGTCTGTCCTAACATGTTTACATTCTCCTTTGCTCCAAGCTGCTGATTGTTAATGAATGCATCTGACGTGATGTTCTCAGGTGGTGGGGACACTGCAACCTGCTGCGCCAAGTGGGACACGGAGGACAAGGTGAGCCATGTGAGTACAGGAGGTGGCGCGAGTCTGGAACTTCTGGAGGGTGAGTAGTACTTCACTTCCTGGTTTAAATTATTAGTTAATTGTTTAGGTAGTGTGTTTGTAATTGTCATTTCTCATATCCTGTCCTAACAACACTGGAATTTCTTCAATTGTTAATAGAAGAATTAGTTGAGTTATTAACTATTATGCAGCTTTTAAACGCTTTCGTTATTAAACTCTGTGGTTCAGATTCACTCAATAAAGCAATCATGGCATCAAAATTATCACGTTATGTTAGACCATGTATTGGGTTGTATACGACGTTTAATGGCATTACAGCCCTGTTTTACATCCACACAATACTCAAGCTTGTCTCTGTTGACTTTTTCTGGAACTTTCTTAAGAACGTCCCTCTTAAACAAATTTTTGCAGGAAAGTTTTAAAATAAAAATCCAACGACAAACTCGGAAATCATAAATAATTCAAGTTTTTTTTTTCTTTCTTGTTTGTGTGTGTGTTTGGTTTCTCATTGCAGACATAATGCTTTTAATAATTCATTGTTGTTCTGTACTAACTTTTTTGCTTTGTATCACCCACAGGAAAAGTGCTGCCTGGTGTAGACGCTCTCAGCAACGTTTAAACATCTGGCACTTTATTCACCACAGCTGGGAACCTCTGCCCTGAAGAGGCTTATTCACACACTTATTCACTTCTATCAGTGTACAGAGGCACCAATGGACAAGTCCCATCTCTACTCAACAAACAGTAAACATTGCTGTACTCTGCTTTAGTAACTGTTATCCATTCCCCCCCACTCCTGCCCCCCCCCGGTCCTGTTACTAACGTAAGGCCTCAGCTACGCAGTAAACGCACCGTGTTATTCTGATCAGTTTTTCATTAAGAAAAGTGTGAGGCTCCTGCTTACTTGCGTTACTCCAAACGTTTAGGATCAGGTCATTTGTCTCACCTGCTGAAGTGTTCGTGTGTATGTGTCATCTTTATTTAACCAGTAACTGTATTCAGCATATAAAGATGAAAATATGGTGTGCACTGTAACCATAGTCTTTTCATTTGGCACCCCTTCACTGATGTTGAGACTGTATGTGAAACTGTAGACACTTTATGTTGCACTTCTCATCCTGGCCCTAGGGCTTGTAAAATAAATGCTCAGAAAAGACACATGCAGTCTTTGATGGACTATAAATAAAAGTTTAAAAATGTTCTTGGGTTTCTCTGCCTCTTTTATGTACTGTATGTTTGAGTAAGATGTTTACGTTGTGCAATCACAAGTTATTTATTAAGCATTTTATTTGAAATTCATAGCATTTAGTTACTTTCTTTTGTGTTTGTCTGCCACAAAAGCAGCCCAACAATAAAACTAGGACTAACATTTCACCCGATTCAGGATTCGCAATATTGAGTTCATGATATTAAAAAAAGAGAGAAAATTAAAAGAAAATGATCAAGATTTATTTTCCTATTCTTTATCAACATAAATATTCCTTTTGTTTTGTTTTGTTTCATTTTAATAGTAGGAACATTTGTAAAGGTTAGGGTAAAATAGAATAGCTTATTGAGTAAAATATTCCTTTTTGTGCTCGCCCTCTGCTGTCTGAATAATGCAATTACAGCTAGGAAAAATGAATGGCGTTAATTTTTATTTCATTGATTTGAATAGTCAGTCATCCTTTGTATCAGAATTTATCGATACATGGTATTATATGCCTAAATAAAACCCAAACTATGTACACCATGTATTGTCAAATAAATTTATATTTATAGTAATATCATACATTACACCAGTTATTCGACAAACGATATGAAGAACATACAATTTGCATTTGACCTTTACGGAAATAAAGTGTCATGGGATTTCAATATAAATAATTTTTATATAACCATTTGGTTATAAAGCATTATCCCAAACTTTGAGCATCCCCTTGATGACCTAAATAAAAAAAATAGTATGACTCAACCGTGTCTACCTACAGCAGGCCATCCACCAAAAATAGTGACTCCGTAAAAACGGCATTAGTCAGAGAGAAGCAACCAGAAGTCCAAGAGATGATGTAGAATCAGCATGATACTACCGCCACCATGTTTCACTGAGGAGATGGTGCTCGCAGGAAACAGGTGATGTTGAACTAAATGTATTGTTTTGTGTCAATGTTATATGCTCTCTCCAGCTCCTTCAGACTTAGCCTTGACCTCTTTGGTTGCTCCTTTGATATTTACCTGATGACTGAACTGATGAAGACAAACCCACATTCATACAGTGAAAGAATTATTTTTGTGCATTTACAGCAGCAACATCACCTTAATCACATCAATTACATTCATTTTACTATTTCCATCTTTCCAAAATTCAAGCTTTGGCTTGAGAATATTGACTAATCTCATGTGTGCAGACATCCCAGCTATCAATCTTTAACATTTCCATCAAAGGGTTAAGTACTTTTGACAGTATTTTACTACACTGGGACATTTCCTTTGGGCTTTTAACTTGAATCCTGGCATTTTCAACAAACTTAAAACTAAAATTAACATTATTTTGTCTCAAATGAAAAAGATGGGACTTTGAGGGAGCATGACATCAGTGCAGAAGGCAAGAGAAAGTTTCCACATGGATCAAAAATATTGATTTTCCTGAATATGCACACAGATTTTCAGGTATGCTCATGATAAAGTGCTATAGCATTATGTTAGCTAACAGCAGGGTTGCCAGATCCACAAATCAAAATCCTAAACACAAAATATTCTACACATTGTCAGGTGTGTTATTATATTCAGTAGCAAATAAAGTATGTTTCTATTTGGGATGGCATGGTGACGCATTAGCTAGCATTGCTTCACAGCTCCTGGTCTCTGGTTCTTGAGCTTGAACTTGGGTAAATGTCTGTGTGGAGTTTCTGTACGTTCTGCCCACGTCTATGCAGATTTCATCTGGGTTCTCCGGTTTCCTCTAACACTTCTAAGTGTGTGTGTGCATGGTGCTCTGCGATGAACTGGCATCCCAACCAGGGTGTATTCCCAGCTCATGCGTGCCCAGCGTTCCAGGGATAGGCTCCATATCCACCATGAGGATAAAGGAGTTACTGAACTTGAGTAAATGAGTGAAGTTTCTATTTTCTTATTTCAATAAGTGGCTGAATGTGTTGAAAATACAGTACTTAAAGGCTAATTAGTGCATGTCTGAAAGTATTCTGTCACAAAAAGAATTAATACATTTAATAAAATGATAGCCCCATTATGTTACGTGAACATATCTTTTCTCTGTAACTCCAACTGTCATGACAAAGTTTGGATATCGAACTCAAGTTTCCGAAAAATAAACTTTAAGTAATCCACTGTTGTGACTATATATGAGTTGAAACAAAAAGTTGTGTTTTTAAGCCAGCAGGTGAAATTTCGTTTTTAAGATTAACCAACTTGAAATTTCTTACAGTGTGCTGATATTTGACAAAAACATTTTTTTTTTTACAAGTTTGGCAGAATGAAAGAACTCCACCATGAATTAGCCTCACGAGTACAATAAGCATATGCTTCACATCCAACTAGCTAAAACACTTGAATAGTTTAAGTTGAATATATTTTCAGTGTTGTTTGAAGTTCATTCATTCATTAATTCGTTGCTTTATCCTGGTCAGGGTCACAGTGGATCAACCTATCCCTGCGTTTCTAAGCACTTAGTCGACGCGCCATGAAGTTGTTACCTTGAAATAACTTCCAGAATGATGATTTTTCAGACAAAAAACTGTAGCATCCACAGCAATGGTTAAAAAAAAAAAACCATTTATTTTCCTCTATTGTTTACTATTAAATTTACAAGGTTGTTTTTTTATGTATTTTTCCCCACATTGTTTTAAACAAATCAGTATTAAACCTGCACATACTGTACCACAGTCCAAAAAGTGTCTAGTATTACTATAGATATTGTCTTAAATAAATTATAACCAGGACAATGAGTGGCCCTATTACCTGACACACAACATTATTTATTCATGACGTGATGCGCAGAGCTAAAGGACAGATCTGATCCAGAGGTGAACATCCTGTACAGATGCCAGGGCATGCTGGGAAGTTCACGAGTGTGTTGGATGACGTTATGCTTGTGTGTTATGATCCTTGGTGACGGATTTGGTATAAGTGAGCTTTTACATTTGAATGTTTTTACATTATAGATAAGGTTAATGAATACAAAAAAATCCCAAACCACAAACCACAGAAAATCAACAGCATTAGCATTTCAGAAGTTGCTCACGGGGTAGCTAAACTTGGCAACACCAAGAGTGGAGGAATGTACAGCACTGGTGTATTCTGGTAAATGTGGCCTAAAAATCCTTTTTTTTTTTTTTTCCTTTTAGAAAATAGACTTTCCAGGATGGAATGTTTGGAAATCACTGACTCACTCTTGGGTAATATTTAACTTAATTTTATTTCATTGAGTTATTAGTCATGAGATGTATTAGTCACTGAAAATGTTTGTTTATTTCTTAATATAAGTTAATGATCTGTAGTCAAAGGGTTTGTGTATATATCTGTATGCACATTCATACGTATATATGCATGGGACTGTAACAGTATAAGCATTTATTATGTCCATCCCACCTATTAACTGCTTACAATGTCGTTCATTAATTTGCAGTAACTCTTTTATCCTGGTCAGGGTCACTGTGATTCCGGAGCCTATCCTGGGAATACTGGATGTGGGATGGGAATACACTCTGTGAATAGGACACCAGTCAATTGCAGGACACACACATTCATACACTCCTTCATACCTAGGGGAAATTTATTTTAGCCAGTGAACTTTTTTACAAGGTTAGAGGAAACCAGAGAACCCAGATGAAACACCAAAAAGCACAGTGAGAACATGCAAAACTCTTATTCATAATTATAAATAAATTCATCGTTGGATTAAGAAAACTACAATATAACCTTCTCAGCCGTTATTAGTTTGCGATATTGTTTAAAATTGTCTAAATGGCATTAGCATAATATCACTGTATAACTCTGTTCTTTATCACACTAAACCATAATGTTTACATTCTATATATTATACAGTTTACATGCTGTAATACTCATCCCCAGCTTTAGAGAGCAATACTTTCAAACTTTAACACCTCATTCTGTTTGCACATGTTTACATACAGTATATAGGTATATTATAATGTCAACATAGTACTAGTCTTCTTAAATACATACTTAAAAGTATTAAACTTTTGATATTGATATTAAGGGCAGTGTGGTGGTTAGCACTGTCGCCTCACAGCAAGAAGGTCCTGGGTTCGATCCCGGGGTCACCCAGGGTGCCTTTCTGTGCGGAGTTTGCATATTCTCCCCGTGCATGCGTGGGTTTCCTCCGGGTGCGCCGGTTTCCTCCCACAGTCCAAAGACATGCAGATTAGGTCAACTGGCTA
>JAQQZR010000011.1:2061152-2076463 GCA_030068235.1 Notoglanidium macrostoma | reverse complement strand
CCCCAAGATGCTGGGATTGGCTCCAGCTTCCCCGCAACCCAGACGGATAAAGCGCTATAGATAATGGATGGATGGATGGATTATTATTATTATTAGTAGTAATAGTATTGTTATTATTATTGCTGAGGCTTTTCAGGGTTTTTTAAAATCCTGGATGGAATTTATTTATTGTTTTTATTTTTTCAATAATAATAATAATTATTATTAGTAGTAGCAGTAGAAGTATTGTTATTATTATTCATATTATTATTATTATTTCTTTATTTATCTATTTATTTATTTGTTGTAATCTTTATGTAAAAACAAACAAAAAAAAAAACAGAAAATCCCGACCCTAATTGCTAATTGGCAGTTAAACAAAAGCCACACACACACACAAAAAGCCTTTTGTCACCGTTTAATCTTTCATGTTAGAGCGACGTTGCTGACAGCCAATCAGAAGTTAGCGAAATCCCGCGTGGGCGTGGCCTTAAAAACTTACTAGCAAAGGCGACCCGTGGGTGGTGAGAGGTGGGCGGGGCTTACTATGGCCGCTTTGAGACACATTTTTGCGACTTTGCGCTTTGGTGGAGAGGAAAGGGGGCCGAACTCATTCCCTATCCAGCGCTTTCCCCGAGTAAAACAAGACTCTGTAACACTTTCAGCCCACCGACAACGAGATGTGGATGAAACTGCGCAGGTCGCGACAGGAAATCCGACAATGCAACATCTGAAACAATGCGACTGAAAGTTTTTTTTGAGCATCTCCAACTTTTTTTAATACATTATTAAGTGCATGTCTATGGGAGCATTCAGCCGGCGCCAGCTGCGACGGATCAGAAGTGCCAACCCACCGGTGAAGAAAGCTGTAGGAAGGTAAACTGCTGCACAGTGCTTTAGATGAATGCTTTAGATAACATGCTTTAGAGCCTGCAAGATAATCAGACTTGTGCGTAAACTTGGAGGCGAGGTAATTCTTTTCAAACATAATGCCCAATTCAACCTGCCTTTATTTTGAAAGAGGAAAAAAAGTCCAGCTGTTTGAGTCTCCTTTGCAATGGTATTGAAGAACAGTTCACTGAAAATGTCAAGCTGTTCAATAAAATGTGAACTATTCCACTTGTAAATCACCCCCAAAGTCTAGGTGTTTGTTTGCCTAAAACATTGTGTCTGTCTGGAATGAAACAAACACCGACCTGCTTACCAGTTAAAACCTTGTTCTTTGATACTGATTTGATCCTTGACTGGATGTATGAAGTGGCAGGTTTCCCAGTTTGTGTGAGAAAACCTGCGTCAAGGTCAGTAGGTTTGACCCTAAGTAGTTCCCTAACTTCAGAAAGCCTGGATGAAGAGATTTCTGTTCAATAATTAACTGAGAGAATCGGAGGAGCTATTGAGGAAGGTCCGCGCACTTTGCTGAGAAATGCTGTGGAAGTGGAAGACAGATATGCACCGTTACGCAGGGCAGGAATTCAGTCATGTGTTATTGGAAATCAAAGCAAGAGATTAAGTTATGAGGAATGTCCGGAAAGCCTGAGCGCCTTTCATGATTGTGTGGAATAACAGTTCTAAGATGGCATTCCTGCTCCTGCCGCTGCCTCCGCTGCGGCTGCTTTATGACCGTTCGTTTTACTGGGTGAAATTCATGTCTGTGAAGTTCCTCATTTTAACTGTAAGTAGGTTCTAGTGTTACAAGGAATGCTCAAAGCACAATCAGTGCAGTCTTTTTCTCCTTCCTGTCAACAGTGTGTACTGGGGCTTTGTTTAGTGGTGGAGGCAGTCAATGTCCGCCAGAAAAGTACCTAGCGGCATTGACTCAGAGTGCAAGAATGTCAGCTTGCTCTCTCTCTCTCTCTCTCTCTCTCTCTCTCTCTTTCGCTCACACACACACACACTCTCTCCATCCATCCAGTTCTTTTTCCATTTCTCTTCCCCTCTCTGCCACCCATCTCCCTCCTCTTTCTTGCACGAGGCCAAAGTTCTGCCTGCTGACTCAGTCTAGAAATCACCCGAATGCTTTTTTCCTTTTTTTTTCCCCCAACTGAGCCTTTGCGACTCCAATAGCCTGTACTCTGTACTCACTATTGAAGTTTGTACAATGAAGCTGTGTTCTATAGACTAGAGTCAAAGCCACTTAAAAGTGTCTGAATGATTGAATGGGAATCTTTCTTTATAGACCTATGTGCCTATGAACCCACGTAATTCCAAACTATGCACAGCTCTGAATGGAAGAATCCAAGAGATTAGTTCTTAGGGCGATCTCTTTGACGGTTAGGCTCACTTTGGTATTACCTGCCATCACTTGCATACCACAGTACATCTTTGTTGTAGTCCTCTGGTGCAAAACGGCATCCTTGGGAAAGGGAAGGCTCTTATAGAGCGCTCGTATATCTCTCTATATATCTGCCTAGTTTATAAACACAATGCAGCCTGTAGACGGACACCTATGTGGTGGAATGTGTCACCATTTTCCAGACACAATCACAAGGGTGAGTTAATCATGTGAGTTAATCATGTCTCAAGCAGGATGTCTCACTATAGGCTAGACTATATAATTTAAGCTTGATCTTCATGCTAATATGGAGTCAAACCTTTGTAGCCTTGGACTAAACTTAAGCTGCGTCTGGGAGGGAAAAAAAACCCCAAAAACCGGTGACGCTTTTTAATAACACAGTGTGACAGCATGCATATTTTTCTGTTTTGTTGTCCTGACATAAACTGAATAGAAGATTCAAGGTTTCCAAGGACGTTTGTTGTTCATTATGCAGTTGACAAGCTCGATCTTGTCACCGAGCATACCTTTCCAATTATCAGAGTGACCCAGCCAAAACTGGTTCTGTTGCTTCTCTTTGGTTTGTGGTTTTAACTAGTTCTGGAGCAAGCGTATAGAATGTGAAACTAAGTCCATCAGGAATGACTGGTACAGATCTGTCATAGTCAGTCATCATTAGTCATAAATTGTGCTTTCTTAGATTTATTTATTTGTTTTGGTTTTTAAGCATGAGAGGGGAAAGGAACAGGGCTGAGGGAGAAACTAGCGCATGGTTTTAGTGACGGAGATGAAGCAGCAATCTCATCTCTCCACCACATGCTTTCCATTAGAGCTTTGGATGAGGGAGTGGAAGGAGGGGGTTGAGAGGGGCTAAGAGGCAGAGCGGGGAAAAGCACTGTGTTTCCGAATACTTGGGCTTGTATCAGAGACTTGTGGGGGGAGAAAACCACAATATAGGGACCTTGTTGGAGATGGTGAAGGAAGGGGAGAAAAGAAATGGAGGGAGTTATTTAATGACTCATTCTGGATTTTCTTTGTCCCACAATGGCACAGGTTTACAAAGTTCCTCGTATCAAGCTACAATTTTTTTTTTAACTGTTTAGGCTGAACATGTTCGTCGTTTGATTTGTCTTTGTCTCTTTTCTATGACGCAGTACATTTGGTAAAGGTTCAGATTCCAAAATAGTCCGAGCCTTGGTAGTAAATCTAGGGCTAACTGATGCAGCGCGTCGTCTTCTGCCTTTTCTCAGCAAGGACTTTCCATGAAGTCCCTCGTTTAATGGAACACAATCCTGAAATCAATCAGTGAATTCCGAGCGCAGAGCGCAGCCGATGGGGGACGGCTTTGGATTTTGGATTTAGGATTTTGGAGGAAAAAAAAGTTAGAGCGATGAACATGGAAATGGAAGGAGGACGGGAATGAGTGTGGGCAGATGTGTCAAAGTTTCTTGGCCTACTTTTCAGTCTGGCAGTGTGAGAATCTCCCTGAGCTGGGAGTAATGGACACCAAGGGAGGCTTGTGCTTTACACTTTCTCCACGCTCCCAGTGCCAGACCTTTTCAGATTGGAATGTTGCATTTCCTGCTTCGTTCCTGCCATGTGTTTCTCAGTTTCCCTCCTCTCCCTAGTACTTACTCCTTTTCTTTTATCCTATAGCTTTTATGGACTGTACATTCCTTTATTTACTTCAATACTCCTCACTCTTTAGTCTTCACACAGATTTGCTCACTATGCTTTCGGTAAATTCACCATAACCTTGTCAGTACATTACAAGTCTAGAGTTTTCCGTGTGTAAAGACAGTTCTCGGGCATCCTGTAAACCGCTAGAAGGCTCCACAGATGCTCCCTTGTTATATAAACACATCCTGTGAGTAGTGAAGCTTGCGAATGTTTCTCACATCACAAGGTTTTTCTCGGCCTCAGCAAAGGCTCTGTGAGGTCACGCTCATCTCCCATCCCTCTCTCTGTTCGGCTGTCAGGAGGTTGTTGTGTCAGGGCTCGAGGAATGTGGCCTTACTGCTACTTAACGTTGGATATTTTTGCCGTTGATGCCAGAGGCAGAATGCATCGTTTCAGTACTGTTAGGGAAAAAGTGAGAGATGACGCACAATTAGTAAGCGAGAACGAAAGTCCATCGTGCATCCGGCTATGAAAAGTGAGAAGAAGAACTGAAGTTCTGGAAACCTATTTTACAGACATGTATATGATTACAGAATAAAATAATGAAATGAAGCCTGTGGATAGTGGATAGGGGCGGGACAGTGTCTTCACTCTGTGTTTGTTCCAGATCTGGTTCTTTTGGAGGAAGACCAAAGCTTTTTCCAATTGGATAGCGTTATATTGGTTCGTAGTGAATCCCATAGTAAGACTGCAGGTGAAGGCAGTTTCATTAAGCTGCATCAGTTTAGACAATTAAACTAACCAAAACTAAGACGAGATCTGTACTAGCCATGATTGAATAATGTGGCTTCAACGATTTATTGAACAGAATTGTGTTCATATTTACCATCGTAGAGATTTCTTGTGACTAATAAGCAGTCCTATTCTGATTTATACAAGCTTCCAAGGGATTACAAGCTTATAATGTACAATGAGAAATAAAAGACTGGTGTCTATTGATTATAAACAATAAACTATTTTAGTCCTAAATTGGCTAAATAGGTCAGGCTAGCCGACAGGCACCAAATGTCTGGAGGCACGTTGGGAGACATAATAAGGAACAAAATTAAGTTTCAGAATACTAAGCCAATCTAGCACTTTGTGAAGTAGGGGCAGCATTTAAAAAAGGGTGGCTTGTCAACATTCATGAAATGAAAAGTCACTAAACACCAGTTAAACTTGTATCTGTGCGTTCTGTGTGTGGAGAACTGATTACATTCAGTCATTTTTCAAAATGCTTCAGTTAAACATTCATTCTGAAGACATTACTAGCTCGAGATGTTATCAACTCCTCCGGATGCTAAAATTGCCCCAACTACAGGAAATAGGGATGGGTTTTAGAGGATATTACATGGTTTGGGATCATTCGTGATGCAGTCCTTTACCAGGTTGTTGAAAGACTGCATTTCTCCAGACCTGCATTCTTATTCTGGCCATGTGAGATGATTACCTGCATAAATGTAACTAAACAATAACAAGTCTGTTCCATCAATTTTCCAGATGAACAATGATTTGCTTCACAAGTTTAGGTTCTCTTTTGGAACATGGTCATAGAAGCACATTATTTGCGTTCATTATTTTTGACTCGTATAGTAACCGTATGAAAACGCGCTGCACCGCAACGGAAGCTAAAAGCAATGTGATATATAACTATCGTTTTGGAAGAGGATTCTCAAGCAAACATTCATGCATTGCATACAGTCATAGTGCACTTTCTCACGATGACCGTCTACATGCCATACAAGCAGGCAGTGATATGTCCAGCCTTAAAATTGTCCGTGCTTTCTGAAACGCGGCCATCCTGTGATCCCGGATCAGGATGTGGTGTCTTAACAACCTGCCGTGTCTATCTCCTGAAAGGGCCTGCACTGTCAGGTGATGTTATTCAGGGACCTTTGACTGAGTGCCAGTTCCAGAACTGAGCCTACACTGGACCACATTCCTGCTGTATTACTAGAATAAACACTGTCCGCATGGGGGTCCTGGGAAACTTGTGCATGAAGAGTAAATATTTACACAACTTCGGTCTCCATTCAGGACGTACCGGACCTTTACTAAATCTAGGTCGTGGTCTGGGCAGTTAGGATTTGCCATGAAAATAAATCAAATGCCATTATGAGCATCATGAATAATAAATCAGGTCCTGAAGTGCTTTTACATGTATGTATATATTAATTGTTTCGTACTACAAATAAAAATAATAATTGCGATGTATGATCATTACAGAGTAATTATCATTTGCAAGACGTACCACGTTACAGGAATAGTTCTTGTTTATCAGTACTATATAGAGTAACCTAAACACAAGGGACTTTTCTTTACAGCCTAGCACTGTTTAAAGCCCTTGTCACGCTTGATTTATTGTCATGGGTTTTCCAGAGGAAGTAGCATGGCCGTTGTTCCTTTGCCTTTTGGACTTGTCGGGCTGAATACGTCCCAAGCTTTTGGCACCCGTCTGGAGCTGCTGGCTCTCCGTTGTTCCCTCTGCCTGTGTGGCCCTTTCTCTTCTGATCGGTTGAACGTAGGCCAACACTGGCTAACACCTGTCCTCAGCGACCGCATTGTTGTTAGCTCTGCCAAGTAGCTCCTTGATGTGAGCAAAGCGGGCTAGTTAATGAGAATATGAATATGAATAGACTCCTGGGTGTTTAATAAGTAGGCCAGGTGCTTGTGTCTCATATCTGAGCTTTCCATCTGTGTCACCTGCCTTTAGGTTTGCCTTCCTCCCCCTTTTTACAGGCGAGTTGAAGTTGGATCGCTGGAGGTGGGCATGTATTTAAAGAAAACTCCCCTGTATACACTACATTAACATTTAACAACTCGGACATAAAATTGTTGGTTTTTGCCATGTATTACAAATGGACGTTATTTCATTTTCATTCGTCTTAATTAAAAAAAAAAAATTAAATTTGTGTATAAATGTTTTTGTAAGCCGAATTTCCATCAGATATTTTATAATCCTGTCTGACACAGACTTTTCCGTGTATTCCCGTGCATATGTTGATGAATGCCAATCAAATTGCAAGGCACATGCAAGTCTACAGCTCATTTGCATTTATCGACGCCCACAAAACTCCATAAAAGGTGAAGCTCACAGTGAGCTGAATGCACAACAAAAAGGAAAAGGAATTTCTCAGAGATGTTACTGGAAGTGTATGTCAATAAAAATAGTGAGAACTCTAGAGACAAATGCTAGAAAAAGGTGAAAAGGTGCTTAATTGTATTAAGTGTCTTGTCGACATTTGGCCAGAAGACTCTCAGTTCAGCGTCTTGCGTACTGCACCCTTCCCAGTGCTGTGTTGGAATAGCAGACGGGAGTGTCATAAGGAAACCTGATATAGTCGGAATGCCCGATGAAGGCATGCATGCACATTCCAGATCGGTCACTTATCGGTCACTTAGTCATGGCTCTAAAGTGTTGCTCAGCATTAAAAGAAGATGCTGTGGCAAAAGAAACCAACGTATGGGCCCACTAAGACCTTTTTTATACACAGAACCATTACTTCTAGTGCCTGGGCTCATGTGTAAATGACTGGGCTTATTTGCCTTCATTTTTAGATTTGTGTTAATTTGATTTCCTTAGTTAATATTTTACCCTTATTTAATATTAACATAAAATTCCTAGATGTCTGGAAAGTATTATAAAATTATTATATCGGTGTGTGTGTTTGAAATAAAGAAGCGATTTTTCACTTGACTGGGTAAATTGCAGTAACTTCGCCAATCATCTTATTCGAAAGCTCTCGTTAGATCCAATCCTTTTTCCAAACTAGCAGGAATGTTCATGGAATATCAAATTTCTTGTGCTAATGCTCTGCGTGAATTCATTCTTTTCCAGCTCGATACAGGCCCGTTGTTTATGAGCCGCTTCTACAAGGTACTTGTCTCCACTAAGTGTAAACACCTCACAGAAATAATTAGGAATCTCGCTGGCGCAGCCCTGGTAATTATTTCAAGTACACCTGAGTTATGAATTTTCAGTTAAAGAAATTCCAGCGAAACCACCCAATAATTTGGGCCTACCTCATTCCACACTCCTCACACCCGCTGTATGATGTGAAGTGAGTGGAGAGACTTGGATTGGAAGCGGTTACAGCAGCAGGTTGGTATGAGGGTGTGGAGAGGGTGCTGGCTGAGCTCCAGACTCACCTGTCCTCATGGCCACACCTAAAGGAATGCAGGAGGTTGCACAGCAAACGGCCACCAGCATAACGGCAGCCGAGCGTGTGAAGTGTGAAGGGAAGAGTGCTATTATCCGGGGCACGGCGCGAAGCGCAGGACTCGCTCCTGAGCGTTAAGTGAAGGTTTTAAGGATTTAAGTCTTCTTTGGCGAGACATCAATTTGTGAGTGCTTTCTCTCTTTATCCTGTGATGTTGGGTTTTAAAGTGTCTTTTTAAAGCGATTACAATTTTGACACCATGTCACTCTGAGGGAAAAGATAAACCTGAGAGAAGATAATAAACCGGAATTATTATAATAATTATAACACTCCAGTGAACAGATCCTAGTATTGATTTATTAAATCATGTATCAAAAGATATTTGGGTAAAATGTTCAAATCCCTGCTTAAAGCCATGATTGAAATAATCATCCTGGAGGCTTTGATTATGGTACTGAAACTACTTTTACAAAATTTTAACCTGTGCAATATCTTTTCATAAATCTATAACCGTTGGCAGCAGTTTGGTGGGCTGGCTGTTTAAACAGTTCATTGCTAGAAGGGTAAACATTCCCCCATTTCTGTCGTCCTTCAGGCTGAGGCTGACACACTCCATGCTTCTAAAGTGTCACTGACACAACCGTGGTAAGGTTGGGGTCGGAGCCTTTGGAAGCGCACACAGCCAGAGACCTATCTGTGGACTCCGTGGAATGCCGAGTTCCATGAATTCACTCTGGCTGGGAATAAACAGTTTATCTGAATCAGTCAAGGAACTTCAAGTTCCAGCGTCAGCCGTCAGGGGTGTGGGGAGATGAGCCACCTGGGTGTCATTTCTCCTCAGTTTTGGGGGATGATTAGTTGTAGTCATAGTATCTGAAACATTCTTGTGTGATGTCTGTGTTTGTGTGTAGTTAAATAATCTGATGTGGTACTTGAGTAAGGAAAGGAGGGAAGTCTTGTCCCTGATGGCCTGTTCAGGTCTCAGAGATCCTTTTTTTGTTGTTGATGTTGAATGGCGACATGGAGTTCTGTACTTTCACCATGTCATCAGAGGTTTACTGTAGGAACTTGCTAATGGTGGTTGTTTTCCACATGCAGTCCAAAACACAAGAAGAAAAAAAAAAAAGAGGCATCTTCAATTGTTGTGTGGTTGCTCTTGGAATCAGATGTTTCCTGTGGACTAATTGTTTTAAGGAAAGAAGCATATTTTCCATCATGTGTTTAAATTGTGAGTAAACCTTTAGATGAAAACTAGTAAAACTTTAGATTCCTGCTAAAATGTTTGTCGGATAGTCGGGGCAGTTGAGTTCCCATAGTGGCTGTTATTTTTGCTTAGAGCAGCTCAAATCCCCTTGAGTAATCCTCTTAAAAACTATGCACATCCTCACATCCTGTGTTTGAATTTAGCTTTTCTCAGGCTGCTTTCTCTTTCTACCAACTGATCTGCAGCCAGCCTGACTTACTCAGGCTCGAGTCTTAACTACGACATGTTACTGGCCCCGGTTCAGACGCTGTCCAGTCACACAGCTGCAGGGGAAAAAACAAGGGTACTTCTTTTTTAGTTGTGTCATGGCCAGGAAACGGTGTCCTGCAAGCACCCTATATTCCGCATTCCTGACCCCCCACCCTCTTCAATATTCTGAGAGCCCCCTCTGCATGTCTATGGACCCAACCCCCATTGTTCTAGTTGGTGAGAGTGCCTTCCTGTTTTAGAGTGGCTGGAGCTCGCGGATCGCCTGTCCGTTTCGGAGCACCTTGAAGAGCTTGTGGTGAGCAGAGAGCCAGGCCAGAATCGGCGCCATGAACAGCCAGCAGTGAACTAAGACACCAGCTTCAGCAGCCACACAGGTAGGTGACCTGACCTGGCATCAGAACAGAAGGGCTATAAATGGAAGACGTAAGATGGGTGGACAGGACACACATGATTAAACTGTAAAAGATGCAAAGCTGTTGATGCTTAGTTCATAATCAACGTTTGCAAGTAATGACTACTATATGATTATAGCCATTAAAGTGTAGTTCAATGTTTTTACTTCTACTTTGACCAGTTACTAGTTCTTCAGTGCAATGTTGTATATATTGTTTATCATTAGGACAAAAAAAAAAAGAATGATCATGTTTATCATTGTTTGTCTGATTATATGTCGTTGTTTTTTTTTTAACACTTCAATTTGCTGAACAAAATTGCCAACAATGCTTCTGTCATTTTTCATGCTAAGTTCTTTTCACTGTCATCCTCATCCTCATCATCATTGCCATCTCTGTAATAGTTCTGAGGAGGGAGAGGCAGTGAGGGCACAAGAGGGGGGATGAAAACTTGTGGGAAGAGCAACAGGAAATGGAAGTTACAGTATGTTTTTTGGGGTGGGTGCGGAGGAAAAGAATGCCATTGTGAAATGCAATTTTTTTTCTCCCTCTGTCACTTTTTGCCTGCCTCTCTCTCTCTCTCTCTCTCCTCTCTCTCTCTCTCGTCGGAGAGCAGCAGTACGTCGATGGGCCCCATTCTTGACTTGATGTACATTTATTTATTTACCACAGATGTTTCGGAAAAAAGCTTCATCCTCCTTGAGAATGCGGAGAATATCAGAAAGTAATAGCTGTATTAAATTCTCCTACACTACTTTTTGTAGATGGTTCATTAACCACTAGACTACAAAGCTGCATGCAAGGCCAACAGATGAAACCATTCTATCTTAAGGACAAATTAACAATAAGCAACAGAAGCACACACTTTAAGTCAGTATGTTTGATCCTGCTCAGAATTGTATTTTCAAATAATCATGTTAGTACTATTATTATTAAGCAATAAATAGATATGGCACAGTTTAGACTTGTAGAATGGATTCTTTCTACTGGCTTTGTATGCTTTAACGCTTCACTATAACTTTCAAATCACAAAACACCATATGTAACAGTCTGTGATGTCCTGGGGTGACAGATTATAACTTGGACCAGTTTTTTTTTCTTTTTCAAAGCTTTGGATTTGTAGATAATGTTGATCAGCTATCTGCCCTGCACTGCATGTTTTACACAATAGGACCTGTTCTGTGCTGCTTTGGTGGTGTTGGGGCCTACTGGGTGGATGTCAGTGCTTTGACTCTGGGTATAAACATCAATCCCAAAAAATAGAATCTGATTTTACAAAGAAAATACATTAATTGATTTTGTCGATTAAAACAACGACGGCTTCTTTTAGCCTCTCGTCACCCAGCTGTCAATGCATGAAAACTTCTGGGTAGTTTGGTTTTTTTTGTTTGTTTGTTTTGTGAGGACTCCTCAAGGACTATTAGGATTATTTAAAGATTACTGCAACCCTTCTGAGCTCATTATGTTTCATTTCCTTTCTCAATCATTGTTGGCTACATGTAACATGGAATTGTCGTAATGCTGCTATTACATCTTCAGCCTTGCTTTGATCAATTGACCATTGATACCTTGCCCTATGTTTCATTTCTAGGGGGCGTAGACCGTGGCAGAAGCTCCTCCTTCCATGAAGTGGGTGGCTTGCGAGAGCTGGAAATGAGGGGGGCAGCCTCCGTTTCCGAAGAAACCTCGAGCACCGGTGTAAGCGGCGGAGGCCACACCGTCCTGCAGCGACTCCTGCAGGAACAGATGCGCTATGGCGAAGGCAGAAACTACATTGCCTTGCAGCAGCAGCAACAGCTGCAGCAGCAGCAACAGCTGCAGCAGCAGCAGCAGTCACAGCCACCGCAGCAGCAGCAACAACAGCAGCTCCTGGGCCCAGGAGACGAACACTCCATGGTCCCTCACATTGCCCGACAGGAGCCGCAGGGCCAAGAGCTGCAGGCAGACAGTGGCATGGAGAAGCAGCTGAACCCCCGAGGTGTAGGTGGCGGAGGAGGCAGTGGAGGAGTCGGATCACAAGGTCAGAACCCTGAGGACCTGCCTTCGTACGAGGAAGCCAAGGTTCAATCACAGTATTTTCGTGGCCACCAGCCACAGCCGCAGCTTGGCCCAACAGTGGGTGCTGCTTTCTATGTCACCGGCGTCACCAATGCAAAGATACGTCCTCCGGAGGGCCGCCCTGCGGTACAGAGGCTTGGTGCGGCCAAAGTGCACCAGGATGATGGCCTAAAGGACCTCAAGCAGGGTCATGTGCGCTCGCTCAGTGAGAGGCTTATGCAGCTTTCTCTAGCCACCAGTGGCGTCAAAGCCCATGCACCCGTCACCAGCGCCCCACTCTCACCCCAGCTGCCTCAACCCCCAGGACCGCCAGGAGACTACTACAAACCTGTAGGACCTCACCGTGGCCCGCCCCCAGACTATCCCTATAAAGGTCTACCTTCACCACCCAAACAGCAGCAGCACCACCATCCACAGCACCAAGACCCAGGACACTACTATTCAGACCACCGTGGCTCAGCTCCACAGTCCAGGGCCGATGTTCCTCATGTGCGCTACCAGCCACCACCCGAGTATGGCTCTTTCCGGTGAGTAATTTTTTCTTTCTTAAGGAGATTCTTTGGACATAGTTTCTCTCATTCCTGGGGAAAAGATTTAAGCTGGGTGGAAATAAATGTTAAATTTGATTTCTGATATAGCTTTTCCATATAGTTGCTAAAACCTTTTAATTATTGGAATGGAAGTTCACTTTTTAAGTTGACGGAGTACTTGTCAAGTTATAGGTTACTATTTCTTAACCATTATCCTGGGTTACTCCTCACTTGAAACAATGAGGTGTTTTACATGTCTGTACATATTCAAGACCTAGACTGTGCATTGCAAAACAGAAGCAAGTCTCCATTATGTATCAAAGGCATGTTAGCAGATTCAGGAAACGCTGTTTTAGGCTATTACATTTTTTATTTGAATTGTTCCTTAAATTCGGGTGTCAAGGTGGTGCATCGGTAGCGTTGCTGCCAAACAGATCCATGGTCACCAGCCTGAGTTATAGTCTGTGTGATGTTTCACACGTTCTTCCCATTCAGCACTGGGTTTCTCCAGGTTCCTCCGTTTCCTCCCACTTCCCAAACCATACCAGGGGAATTGGTGACTCTAAATATCACCACTTCAATTGCAATAAAGCGGTTACTGAAGAAGAATTAATTGTTAATTTTACTCAGTTTGGTGGTACTGTTTAAAAATTATTTGAGGATGCAGAGGGCAACATTGTGTGAAGTATGTCAGTCACAGGAAGCAGATGGTTGAGGAAAAATAAGTGGCTTTGCAGTTAAATGATTTTTTTGTGAGAAATGATGAAGCATACATGTTGAGCGCATCTCATTATCATAAGAGATATCAAAAGGTAAGTGTTGTTCAGAGCCATGAAGTGGGAACAAATTGAATTCCTCTTTGAATGGCCCTTCCCCGAAGTGCTGGAACATGCTGCCAGGAGCTGTAGGAAAAGCCAGTTTTGCCTGTTTTCCTTTAATTCACCTACCTCAGAGCCAGTGTGGTGTACTGCATAAGAATGCCATCCCAGTTGTAGTAATCACCGACTGCAAGTTACAGCCTGACTGTTTGTCTTTAAGTTCTATAGAAACCGGAATCTTAATGTGAAAAATATTTTCAGTGAGGCACCTGCTATGTCACATGTGTGGTAAGAATCGGCCAACTATTTATCATACACTTAGTCATTAAGCATGCTAGTCATGTCAACTGTAACCTGGCAATGACAGCTGCTCTTAATAAGTTCATAAAATATTGATAACATGCTGTATGATTACTCACGATGCTCTGTTCCGTGTTCTCAGCTCCAATAAAGAGAGCTCAGGGCATTCCCAGAGGCCCATTCATCAGCACAGCCCCACGTCCTCGGTCACCTCGATGGGTTCGCTGTCCCGCACTCAGTCCTCCACCCTCAGCAGCATCTTGGCTTCTTCCCATTCTTCTCAACCCATGGCGCACCAGGTAGAGCCACCCTTCACAGTGGGGCCACGGAGTCCACAGGGGCCAGGCTCTCATCAGGGCGAACTATACGGCCCAGGCCCGGCTCACCCCACGCCTCACCCACGGCCCCATGGCTTCCCTCATGACCCCTATGGTTCGGCACCCAGAGGCTTCCACCTGCACCAGCACCAGTTTCATCCACAGGGGCATCAGCAGCCTGGCCCAGCGCAGCACTACCCACACCCCCACTCACTCCAAGGTGACCCCTATGCCATGTTGGCACGTGCCCAGCAGATGGTGGACATGCTCACTGAGGAGAATCGGCAACTCAAGCAGGAGATGGAGGTGTGTGGGGAGAAGGTGTCCAAGCTGCAGAAGGTAAGTGTTCTGGTTTGCGGTTATGCAAATATGGTTAAATGAAAAGCGTGCAGCGATACTGACAGAAACATTTTCTCCCCTGTAGCTAGAGACTGAGATCCAGCTGGTGTCTGAGGCCTATGAGAACCTGGCCAAGTCCTCGTCCAAGAGGGAGGCCCTGGAGAAGACCATGAGGAACAAGCTGGAGCTGGAAGTGCGCAGGTTGCATGACTTCAATAGGGATCTAAGAGGTGAGCACCAGGAGCGCTCGCTCTGATTTATAGTTGGTTTTAAGAGGTCATGGCGGAGTCATGGTACTACCGGGCAGCAACTACACAGGTGCTTTAATATCTGATAAGAAAACACTGAATATCTGCAGTGTCAAATTCTCCCAAAATATGATGCATGATTTCCTGGTAATACCCATGCCTTTTGTTGCCCTAACGCTTTTTCTTCTTCAGATTTTATCTGGCCTGCAATATTTTTCTTTAGTTTTACAGATACAGATCTTGGTGCCTGTTTTTTGCACTTAGAACTGTACTGTAATGTATGGCTGGTAACCCGACAAGAGGATATGGGAAATTCCAGGCAAATATCAGCCTTACCCTGGAAAAATAAAGTTGTGAGGACAGGAACATAACTACTTTTAAAATCTTCCCTCGCGTCTTTGACACGTACAGTATATTTATATGTATAACAGCATTTTATTTACGAATAGAACCAATGCAACATTGCAACAAAATGTGAACTTTTCCACAGAACAAATGATTACAGTCTCTGTTGGAATTAGTTACATGCCTTATTACTTTTAATAAAACTTTACAATATTAAAAGGTGAAATGAAAACAAGCTTATTCTGTAAACGGACTGGATTTCTTCAGAGGTCTTTTCCTACATCATGTACCCCACGGCCAAAAAGATTAAGAAATCTTTAATAGACTTATTCTGTACTTAGGTTAAGTAGAAGATGGGATGTTTAATATTGACCTGTGGTGGGGGGGGGGGGGGGGGGGGGGGGGGGGGGGGGGGGGGGG
>JAQQZR010000011.1:2024518-2061142 GCA_030068235.1 Notoglanidium macrostoma | reverse complement strand
TTGGTTTTTTTAATTTTGAATTTTGATCCCCCCCCCCCCCCCCCCCGTTTTTTTCCAGCCGCGAGGGTAGACCCTAATGCACCTTATCACTGATGTTTTTTTTGTTCAAAAAATTGTTCCTTTCAAGCACAATATTTTCTTGCATTTTTAATCAAGGCTACCTCCACCATTCTGCCTCACAGTGTTCTTTAGAGTAGCAGAGAACAGAGAAAACCCTGATTTATGGCACTGAGCCCGGACGTGGTCCACAGGGAGCCCCAAGAGTTTTACAGCAAAATCAGAGGTTTTTCCCCCCCTCCCTTTTCTCTCCCTCCTTACTCTTGCCCTAATTTCTTCCTCCCCATGTTCCTCATTCTTTCTGCTGTACAGTTCCAACACTCAGGAGGGGAAAAAAGAGCCCCTGCTTCTTTAGGACGTTCAGGACAAATCTAAATTTCCATTGCATATTGTGGAACTGGGATGTTATGGAGCAGGGCATTTGCTTCTGGAATACTCATTATTTAGTGTGGTTGACTTAACATGGGGGAAATATTGTTTTAACGCTTGGCCTGCTTCCTCGAGGAACGTTTTGCGATTGCGAAAAACCGGCAACCCCCGTGGTATAATGGCTCTTTTGTTGAAGCAGTCTTTTTTTTTTTTAGGAATGACTTAGCCACTCTATGGCAAATGGGTTGAGTTTTGGTGGCGTTTTACTTATATTTAAAGAAAGTGCTCTTTCAGAAAATGAAAGCTTCTAAACTATACAATACATATTTAATATCTCTGTTGTTTTCAGAATTTGAACATGCGACAGTCCAAGGCTTATTTTTTTTAAATAAAGTTTCATATAACTCATTTCAGGATTGGAATGCAATTAGTTTGTTCCCATTTGTGGACTTCAGCACTGTTTGAAACTCCTTTGCAATCAGATCTAACTGACAGGACCTTTGCATATGTATAAAATGTTCTGGTTTCTCACATGCACTTGATTGCTTAAAAAAAAAAAAAAGATATAACTTTATAAAGTTTTTGCGCCACATGTTGTGGTTTTTCATCACTGCAATTGTCCCTCTTCCAATCCCAGAACGTATGGAAACAGCCAACAAGCAGCTAGCAGCCAAAGAATGTGAGGGCACCGAGGACAACCGCAAAACCATCTCTCAGCTTCTGGCTCAGAGTGAGTACCCCTTCCAGAAATGTCCTGAAAAAAAAAAAAAAAGTGTGCATCGTGGCTCATAGGCGTCCTGAGGCTTCCAAATGCTATTAACTCTAGGATTGTTTGCAATAGCCTGAAACCTGAATTGAGCCGATTTCCTTCCACTGTTTGGCTGCTCCATAGACAAAGAGACCCAGCGGGAAAAGGAGAAACTTGAGATAGAGCTTAACGTGCTGCGCTCCACCAACGAGGACCAGCGCAGGCACATCGAGATCCGCGACCAGGCCCTGAACAATGCTCAGGCTAAAGTAGTCAAACTGGAGGAAGAGGTGAGCTCACTGCTTTTCAGCTGTGGCCTGTTCAGCATATTTCCGTTGCATATGAGGGTACCGAGCTGCATGTTTTCAGTCACGTCTGGGATTAATTATCGAGTGCCTTCAGTGTGTGTTTGTGTGGGCCCTCTTGTGGACTCTTTTCACCCTCTAGCTCAAGGCTGCAATATCTGTTTCCGTTTAAAGCTTAAGAAACATCTCGGAGGACCGCTGTGGAACTCAGCATTTTTTTTCTTTATTGCTCCGAGTGTGCTGAGTCATTAAGCTATGCACAAGAGAATGCTTTGTTTCCCGGTGTTCATACCGAGAGTCTTAAATTTTAGGTTATTCTTCCACTTTACAAGTTGGTAAGCATTTTACCCTTTTGACTATGCTTCGCAATAAATAAATAAAATTGCAACAGTACATTTTTCTCACTGCTTTTCTGAAAACTTCCTTAAATTATCTATTTATCAAGTCGGCGATAAGCTACTCTAGATCATGACGGCCTAATTTTCGACAATCAGCAAAGAGACGGTGACTTTATAGCCCTTCCCATCAACTTCAGTGCTGCAGCTAAGATCTTCAAGCTCATGTGAACCACTAGTCATGACCATCATCCAAGCCAAACAGCTTCCGCTAGGACGTTTTAGCAAGAAAGAAGGAGAGCGAAACCTCCAAACCAAAGGAGCGCAAGAATAACAGAAGTGTAAGTGTGGGTTTTCCACTCTAATGAGCTTGGAGTTTCTTAGCATGTTTGGAGAATGAGCCTTGGCTGGACTGGCTCGGCTCCAGATGGCCTTTTGGCCAGCGCTGAACAGGCCGCACAAGCCGCAATCCCAGAACGCGCCGGCCTGTTCCACTTTCCTCCGGCCCTGTCACAAACAGCCGCTTGTTCCACCAAACAAAGCCTCTTGGAGTTGTCTGCCATGAAAGAACTTGAAGATGGCCGAATTCTTAATCCCCCCCACCCACTCATCCAGTCAGCCCTGTCTAAATAACTGGAAACTGCATACTTGTCCTCTTTCTCTGCTTCTTCTGTCTCTCGGAGCCCCCAGAGCTAAATCGGGCCATTCATTTGTGCCACAATTATAGCTTCTGGTGGATTCAAAAGTAGCTTTTTTGTAAGGGGGAGGGGTCTGGAGGACACAACAGGGGTATTGTAAGGTAGATTTTCAGTTGGGCGAGGCTCACCTGTGTGCTAGGGGTGTAAAGTAAAACCGGAAAACCGGTCCAGCTGTCTCAGATAAGGCCACTCCGGTTTACAAGCCTGGATCCGGTTCAAATTGAAAAGGTAAACTAGTGAAAGCTGATTCTGCTAAGAGAGAGAGAGATTGAAAATGACATGCTCCCCATACGATAGCTGCACTGGATCCCAGATACACATACTGCAAAAAATAATATCTACGCAAATGAAAATATCTTCAGTATGGGCAAATCTAATATTTCTGTATTATGTGATTATAATAAATCAAACTCAAGATTATTCAGCCTGTTCCACATTTATTCTATCTGCAGATATATGCAATAGAAAGAAATGCTTAATATCAGATGATTTCAAGCTATAAATTAGTAAACATGTCTATAAATAGGTGTAATAAGCTTAAACATGGTTTTGAAATTGTTGTTATTTTACTGAGTTAAAACCAGGGCACATCAATATGTGTTCAATTTAACCGACCTGAATCGTACCCGAGTCGAATCAAAGCGAATCATTTCTGTATCCGTGTTTTGTTATATGATCTGCTACATATGGAGATGTGCCTCTTGTCATCTGAAAGAAGGAGATTCATACGCCTGCTGACTGCTGTGTGTGTGTGTGTGTGTGTGTGTGTGTGTGTGTGTGTGTGTCTAGCTTAAGAAAAAGCAAGTCTATGTGGAGAAGGTGGAGCGGATGCAGCAGGCTCTGGCTCAGCTCCAGGCTGCCTGTGAGAAGAGGGAGCAGTTGGAGCACAGATTACGCACACGGCTGGAGAGAGAGCTGGAGTCACTCAGGATGCAACAGGTACAACTCGCGCTCTCACACACACACACACACACACACACACACACACACACACACACACACGCGCGCCAATCCAAATGTCCGCTGGCCCTTTTACATGACCCTTAATCTGGGGATCTGGGGGAAAGGTTGCAGCTCAGCCACAGTGTTTTTGCATGTGTGAAAGTGAGAGAGAGAGAAAAGGAAGAACAAACAGCTGGGATTCTTATTAGAGGCCCAGATACTAGTCCTAACCTTGGAGCTGTGCGCTTTTATTTAAGCAACCAAGTCATATGGAAGAAGCATTATAATAATAATAATCCAATGCAATTTATGGAAATATGAGTCTATACACTAACCCATGAACATGAATGAATACTGGAATGTGTTTTATGAAACTGAAAAAAGGTATGCTATGCACTTTGAAATCCAGGGATAAAAACTCCATTTCTCTATGAATCCAAATCATTCAGGACTCTAAAATCTCCTCCTTGCAGATTGGATAGATTTTGCACGGGGAGGTGGGATAATCTCTTCTGAATCAGTCAGTGTGTGTGTGTGGAAAGATTACACTGTTTTTTTACTGTTTTTAAAATTACCATTTGAGGTAACCATTGTTAATGGCCTTTTGGATTTAAAAAAAAAAAAAAAAAAAAAAAAAAAGATATTCCGCTGGAAATGAGGTTTAGCATCTTGCCTTCAGTATAAAGACACTCTAGGAAGTGTCTCTCTTTTTACGATCATTAATCAAATCAAAAGGAAGCCAAGTCAGAGTTAACGCAGAGCAATAAAAAATAGACAGTGCTTAAAAGAAGCCATGCTTATGAAGGTTTATTGAGTTACTAATGTGATGACCAGGTTATTTACTACTGATCAAGTGCAATGCGAACGGCTACAAAACCAACAACAAGCGCTTCTAATAAAGGTCAAAGCAGACAGTTTGTATTCATACCAGGTGTATGTGTGATAAGCATGCGTAAATCCTGAAGACACGCCCACCTCTGAGATTTATTCACAGATCCTTTCTGTGAATCGGTCATGATCGTTAAGCCACCTTAAGTGGCTTGGTTCTAACCCCTTACTCTGATCAAATGTAAGTTTTCCTCTCTGTTTGTTCAGAGATCAGGAGGCTCGCAGAACCCCACCGGTCCTGAGTACAGCACGACGGCCCTGATGGAGCACCTGCGCGAGAAGGAGGAGAGGATTTTGGCTTTAGAGGCTGACATGACCAAATGGGAGCAGAAGTACTTGGAGGAAAGTGTCATGAGGCAGTTCGCCCTGGATGCCGCTGCATCTGTTGCCACTCAAAGGTACAAACACGGAGATGTATGGTAAAGCTTGTTCTCATGTATGTTCACAGTGTGGTTCACTTTCATTAAGGTCTGCCTGACCAGCAGAAAATGCAAAGACAGGAATGACATTGTTACTGCTTGGCTCCCCGAGTTAGAAATCAGATGCTGTCAGTGCCTGTTAATGATCCGCTCTAGCAATATTTTTCTAACAATTATAACAGTTCAGGCAAAAAAGCCTGAAGAAGAAAAGTACAAATGATGAATTAGTACCATAAAAATAATTATAGTAATAATAAATGATGTTAACGTTGGCAACCTACGGACAATCAGCACTGATGACGTTAGGAATTTTGCCTGGGAACAGTTATGGTGGTGTTGGGAGGCAAGCATAAGTTTAGCTTTAACAGTCCATATTTAAAAAAAAAAAAAAAAAAAAAAAATATATATATATATATATATATATATGTTAGTTGGGCATGCTTACATCCTGTCTTTGTGATTTCTTGATGGTTAAAATGAGAAATTGTACTTCAGGGAGATTTGTAGTGTATAGTAGTGTTACTCTAGACTACTCCAGTGCATCCTAGCTGAAATAAACCTTTAAAGGGGTCAGCTCACCCTTCCCACAATCCTCTGCTCCAAGTAGCGAGTCATCATTTTCAATGGTAGAGCTATTCCAAAAACAACCCGCATCATCCTAGGTCAAAGATCTTAAATTGTAACATGCAATCGAAGATATTTTGTCAAGGTGTCTATACTTTAAATTCTTCTAACCGATCCATTCCGTGTTTGTATGGTTATCCCGTACGTAATGGACCAGAATCGGCCTCGGCCGTCTCGGATGCGGCTGCGAAGGAGAGAAAAGAAAACGCGTATTTTCTTCAAAGCTTCCAAGTAGAGAAGGAGAAAGTTGGAGTTGGGGTTTGAAGGCATAACTGCCAGTGAATTTGCAGAGGTTTTGCTGCACAGAGAGCTAGCAGGTAGCAGTTTCAAAACAAAACCAAAAAACATCGCATTGAATTCTGGGAAGGGTGAGCTGGCCCCTTTAAGTGACATATGAGATCTGAAAAAAAACGGGGAAAATTTCCCTCTTGGGCTAGAGTTTCTAATCGTCTGTCTATATACATGACTTCCTCCTGTAGAGACACTTGTTCAGCTATGATCAGTCACTCACCCAGCAGCAGCTACGACACCTCGGTGGAGGCGCGCATTCAGAAGGAAGAGGAGGAGATTCTCATGGCAAACCGCCGCTGCCTGGACATGGAGAGCCGCATCAAGAACCTCCACGCGCAGATCATCGAGAAGGACGCCATGATTAAGGTGCTGCACCAACGTTCGCGTAAGGAGCCGAGCAGCAAAATCGACGGCCCGTCCGCCATGCGCCCCTCCAAGTCCCTCATGTCCATAGCCACCGGCTCGAGTGGATTGGGCAGCTCAGGTCTGCTCTCGCACTCCCTGGGGCTCAACGGCAGCAGCCCGATTACAGAGGAACGCAAGGAGGACCGCAGCTGGAAGGGCAGTCTGGGTAAGAAAACGCACCGCCCTACTGAACACGCTATGAGTTTGAGTAATGGATGGAAGTAGGAATGGGTCAGGGATAGAAACTTACTGGTCACTTCAATAGGAACAACTGTAATGAGCCAATCATGTGGCAGCAGCACAATGATTACTTTTTTTTCATTGTGATCCCAGTGACCTTGGCATGGTTGTTGGTACCAGACAGGCTTGTTTGAGTATTTCAGAAACTGATGATCTCCTTGGATTTTCACACACAACAATCTCTATTGTGTGAAAAACCATCCAGTCGAGCTGACAGGAAGCTCAAATAACCACTTTTTACAGACACGCTGAGCCGAAAAGCATCTCGTAACACTTGATGGGAGTCTGAAGCTACAGTGGGCACAGGCTCACTCAGACTGGACAGCTGACGATTAGAAAGAGAGCAGGCGATGCTTTACCATTCTTCAACTCTGGAGTTCAGTTGTGTGGTGTTTGTGCAGGTTGGGAAACAAATCGGCACAAATCATTTTGACAGCTTAGTAAGCAAACACGCGGCGGATGGTTTTGTTGATTTGGTGTGACTGCAAACACGTCATGACATGAAAGTTTCACTTCTCCAGAACCTCTGTTTAACTTTACAGCACATGCGTGTCATTGTCTTCCATTGTAGAATAGAAAGTTTTGAGAAGGCTGGTGGTGTCAATCAGTGTAACACCACTAAAGGTTGACTAGTATTACAGACACATTTTTGTTTGTTTATAGGTGTGTTACTGGGGCCAGAGTTCAGAGGTGAGTCCTTGAGGACCGAGTCCATCTCATCATCTCCGTCTCCAGTGTTGCCCTCCACCCCGATGCCAGCCGCGAACCACTCAAAGACGGGCAGCCGGGACAGCTGTACGCAGACAGACAAGAGTCAGGAGTCGAGCAAACCCAGCACCCCGGCACTGCAGAGCGTAGCAGCCAGCAACCGTATCAGCAGCCCCAGTCCTGTATATATCCCCGACCGTATCGCAGGTAACACACACGCACCAACTTTTATGATTATTATCATCTTTATATGTGAACTGTGTTCTGAGTGGTTGGAATATCGGACTCGTAGTTGCCATTGGTGACCTCCAGTGACCGAGATCTAGATGGGAGACTAATGCTGCGTTCGACCTTATCGTCATTTTTATAGATTTAACAAGCGAATACGCCCGTAAGTTGATCGAGCTAAAGCAAATACTAGCATATACAGCATAACTCCAAAAAAATTTAAGAAGTGCTGCTTTGTCTACTGTTGATGCTGCGAGCATCCATGTTGATTTGGGATCTTGGGGACGTTTTGCTCATCGAACATGACTGTGACTGAATCTACAGTCTGAGCTAGAAGGAAATCAGCCCCAGTCTTGCTTTTTCTGCTTCTTCACACCATCCTGTGTGTTTGCTTTATAACTATTATTAGTGCTGTTGACAAAAATCCATTCTTTCATTAATCTGATGTGGCAAAAAACTGAAACTAATGCCTTTCGTGCTAGCACGGGGGCTCACGTTTTGTGACGTTTTGACCAGGTAAAATTACAGCATGTGGTTCTAATCTGTTTTCATCAGACGTTCCAGTGTTCCACAGCAGTACTCTAGAGAGGAGAGCGCCAGTGCAGTCTCATCCTCAACAGCCGCAGCCACAAAAACAGGAGGATGTAGATAACGAGATGGTGGAAATACTCATCTGAACCATGTAACACACACACACACACACACACACACACACACACAAAGAACAGGTGAAGGATCCATTTTCGACATCATGCGCTTGTGTTAGGACTTCGGGGACACTCCTGGTGTACTGAAATGCACTACATTTTTACGCCTTGTATAGAACAATACACCATGTCGGTTATGTTTAACAGTTTGTACAGTATTCTGTGGTGGCATTTCGACTCAAGTTTAGGAGCAAATGTATTGGCAACCTGTTTTTTTTTTTGCATTTATTGCACTACTTTTTCTTTCTTTTAAGCTTTCAATATTATTTGAACTAGATAGTGCACCTATATCAATGTTATCAATTTTTGGCACTTGAGTTATACGATGTATGGTAACTAATGAATATGTAAATACTGTATCTAAATACTGTAAGACCACATGTAAGATAGGAGAGTGAATGTGTACGGCCCTGTGAACTTTAAAGGCACTGCCGGAGTGTTAAAGAGTACTGACCTCACAATTGCGTGGTCTGTGGTTTTGCTGTGTATTCAAAAAACAAAAACAAAACCCAACTGGTTTTGGGTTTGTGTAAGCATGCGATGCGAGTGAATCTGGGGTTTTTTGTAGGGGTTTGGACCAGCAAGTGTCCTCCTTTCCACACGAGCTACGGCAGAGTCACTGTGCGTAAAACACCACGCTACGTGATGTGGTGAACGCAAGCAGTCATTTCATACGTCACGGTCTGCCAAGTCTCTCTCCATTTCATTTCCACTTTTTATTTTTTTTTACATGATTGTTATTACGATTACATCGTCTGTTATATATATATATATATATATATATATGACAAATTCCAGGGAATTCACATTATACATTTCGCTTTTGACCAAAGGATACAGAGAGAATGCACACCTTGTATACGTGTCATTAAAAAATGGGTTAACGAATTATATTCCTCGACGCAAAAACAGCTGGATTGAAATGGAAAAAATGGAAGGAAAACGATCCGTTCGAACTCGTAATTCCTACTTGGAAAAGCGAGTATTTCCAAGAGCTCCAAGCTCCGATTCTGTGACGTCACTTCAACATGGCGGCGTTCAGGGTGAAAAGACCGGACAAGAAATGACAACGTCCTGTTTGTTTGACTGCTCTATCGTGTAATTTTTGGCGCTATTAACAGTGGAGGTAAGGAAATACCTCGACATGTTATGTGATCCTGTATCAACAAACACTATTGATTTTTAATGAATACTTTACATGCAAAGCTTCGTGGCAGACAGCGGTTCACACCAAAGCGCTAGATAGCAGTGTTATAATTCTTGCCAATACCCAGCCGTAATTAACAGTGAATTTTCACAGCCAGTTTAAAATGAAAACTAAATTAAACACTGACCGAATAACTCTTTAATTTGAGTTTTGTAGACGGTGATGGAAGATCAGGAAAGGACACCGACCCCGATGAACGCCCCAATGTGGGAAGTAAGAGGCTCAGAATTGGAAAATTCCCAATGGTCGTGAATGCAGCACAAGTGTGTTCATCTTATTAGTGTTAAAAAGTGCGTCTTGATAGAGTGAGGTTACATTCTAGCCGGATGCACGAGTACCCAGTCATATTACCACACAACAGTGTGTCCTGAACAGAGATGCCAACATTGCGAACAACAAAACACTATCAGGCAGAGAGGAAAAAACCTCAACACGAGTCACAAACGACATGTTTATGGACACACACACACACGTCCCTTTGTTTTCTATTGGCTCACGGGACTGAGCTCACAGATCAAAGTTCACCGAGATAAACTCCGCGCAAAGCAAATGTAAAATAAACGACTCTTTCGCATCCCACGTCCTTTCCCCTTCAGTGGTGGCAGAGTAAGTTTTATTCGCATTTGGTCTGACTGCTGTTCATGCTGGAAAGCAGAAATCCAATTATTCAGAGGTAGCAAAGGATATAAAAGATAAATGTTGGCACCTCTGCGTGAACGTTCATTCAGACTGGAGCCAGTAAGAAGATCTCGCACTTAAAGTAACTCAAATAATTTGTAATTGGTTGATCCAAAAAAAAAAAAAAAAAAAAAAAAAATCCCACAAACTATATTGCATTCTTGCGCATGACTGAGACGCATTTTTACCTTCTTACTGTTACAGAGCAAGCAGATATTTTGTGTGCGCGCATGTGTGTGTGGTTTTGGCTAGAGGTCTGCACCATTAAACATCTGAGAAATACCTGTTATGTATTATTTAAAACTGGTACTTGACATTTCCTGCACAGATTTTTATCCGTACGTTTACTCGGTCATTTGAGCCACGTGTCGAAGTTCTCTCTTAGTGAGGCTATAAATAATCATTCCAGCACGATCACACCGACCGCTGTCAAAATGTGCCTTGTACACTAAAACATTTCCAGTAATTCTGTACAACACCTCCAGCTACGTTTGGACACTGACAATGGACCTAAGAGCCGCTGATTTGAACTTTGCGTGGGATCCGTGGCCGCCGTTTACGAAAGTGTGTGTACAGAACGCAAACGTTTCTGGAAAATCCGAATCGGACCAAAGTTTGCTTCTTAAACGGTGCCTTATTTTGGGACTGACTCGACATTCGTGATCTTGTTTAAAGCGTACATCCAACGTGCCTGTGGTAAACGATGTAACCTTCAGATTAGCTGCTAGCACTTTAAATGGTGGAGGTCAAACTGGAAACGTGCACTGATTATTCCGGTCCTTGCATCATTTCCTGACGGTCCCACCCAAAGTTCAGTCATCGTTCCATCCGTCTTGATGGTCCTGCTAAACCTTTGTTACAGAAAACAAAACGAGAATGTGTTGTAGTCCTGAGCTGGACAATCTCTGAAACGTTTTGCCTTGAGTTATGTACAGTATCTCCCACTTTTGGGCCAGTGATGGATAGTTTTCTCCCCTCCTCCAAGCGAGGAACATTTTCTTTGAAATTCCTGAGTATTGGTTTTGTCACAAAGTGTGTACCCTAGTTGCTGCTTGACAACATTTATTACTGTACAATCATTCGTTTGTATTGTATTCTCTTTAATCAAGTACTTTATTTTTTACAAAATTCATCTCATACCGTTTCAGTTGCAGTTTTGACCTTTTATTATTTGGTTTATACTCCAGAACATGTTCATGTTCCAAATAACATTTTACATATATATTTTTTTTTCCTTAATGAAATTTTATTTAATTTTTTCAATAAATAACTATCCTGAGCAATCCATTATTGTTTCTTCTTTTGTTTGCTTGAAAACAAGCAAAGTGGTTGCACGTGGAACGTCGGACACACTCGTATAGTGCTTTCCCTTCTTTTAAACAGCGTACACGTGGCCAGCTAAAACATCCAGATTCATGCATTATACGTCGGTGCAACACCGCATCCCATGTGCTGAGATACAGCACGGCCGTAGAACGATTTAGGGTGGGTTCAGGTGGAGAAAAGGGGTTGACAGAAAGGATGAGAACCAACCACTAGGTAAAAAGAATGACGGTAATGGATGGAAATGCGTTTTTAATTATAAAAATAAAACGTCAGCAATGAGGTAAACATGCAAACTTTCACCATGACCCTCTAACGATTAGGTCGAAATTATGACAGAACATCTAATGTGAGATCAGCTTTATATTCCCAGGCAGAATCTTCAATGAAAACCTTAAACTAAAGCAATCGCTATACTCGCTGTCTGAGAGCATTACAACAGGAGACGCTGCGCCAGAGTGTCCCACTGGATACGAGCGCAAACGTCGTAGCTGCGTGAATTCTCGTCACGTGGTGCGGGAATCAAATTCCGAGCTCGCTCTTATCCAACACTCTTGACTGGAACCTACCTCGCGTCGCAGCGAGCCCCTTCGCCGAGTGCTGTATTAAGTGCAGAGTTAAACAGCAGCAAGTGTGAGTGCCGCTGGAGAGAACATGAGCGAACGGAACTGATTTCCCAGAAGGCACTGCAGGTTTATTTGCGCATCCAGAGCCAGCCGTTGATCAGACAGGCAGAAAGCAGCAGGGAGAAGAGCACCAGTTCGCTCTGCTTGCGCTCAGCGTTCTGTTTCTCCAGACTTGCTATCCGTCTGCTCATCTTCATCATCTGTAAGAACAAAGCGAGGGGAAAGACTTACAGACGTTCTGAGACGGATCCAATCTCGCCGTAACGGTTCTTAGGACGTGTGACCGGTGTGAGTTAATTCTCCGGCTACTGAAGTCGTTGTATAGTGATCGGGTGGAATCTGGCGCCCTCTTCTGGTTATTTTGCAAATCACATGGTAAAAATTTAGACTCTCTTAACGATATATTCATAGTGAGATTTGAGAATGTAGAAGTCGTATCAAATGTTAGCGTGCATAGGCAAACTGGACTAATCTTTACATTAGACAGGCAAACATTTATCAACCTGAAATAATAATGGAATTATATAGGAAATGGTTCACAAAGATCAACAAAATATTTGTTTAACTTGCAGATAAACTGTTGGTGTTTTTCCCCTTCCCAGTTTGGGAGCTTCCCAGCTTTTCCATATCATATTACAGTTAGCAATTGGGAGAGGAAAGGCTAACACGTGCGTTCTGTAACCGTATCATGAACCGTATCTTTTCAAACTTGTTGCTTGTACTGCGTAACAGAGCGGTGTAACACACTCAGAGGAAAACTCTATCTGCCCTCTTCAGTATAAAAGAGCTCTCAAATGTCCAATATTAGCTAGACTCACGGTGATTGATGAGTAACGGAGTACACACCCGTCCTAGTCAGAGAGCACAGCCACTTTAGCTTCTTTGTTTCTCGGCCACAGGTGGTTGTGCCAAGATTGGAACTCATTTTCCTTTGTAATAAAAAAATCATTTTCGTTTTCATTGTGTGCCTCTCCTAAAACGAATCAAAACAAAGCAGCAGGATGGTGGCAGTGCAGTACAAGTGATCTTGCATGAGGATAAGGCCATTTTTGTACTTGTACTATTAGAATTTGTATTCGAACTATTAAAATTATGAAAATTATACGAATACTCACTGTAAGCTCTGGAATTTATCAACGAAGAATGAACAGAACCTCAATTTCTACATAGTGTACAAAGTGTGATAGAACACAACAAGTCTGAGATCAAAACAGAGTTACAGATGCACCTTTTGTTTTTTTTTCTCAACTGACCTGTCGTCGAAGCGCTATTAATTCGACTGTAGTTCCGCTCTCGTCCTCAGGACTGCGCCAGAACTCCTGTGAGGTGCCACTGGAGGAGCAGAGGACAGCAGATTTCAGCTCGGATCAAATTTTCACTACATGCTTACTATGGTGTTATTAAATAAAAGTGACAAGCTTGGATATGGAACGAAAAACAGGAAACGTCTCGGTCTCGGTCACCTTTTCCTGGCCTGATCAGCGTGCTCCTCAACTGGTTGAGGTGGAGGGTTTTCTGGGAAACCAAACCTTCAGACAGAAGCAAGAGACCCACAGGGTCCACAGGAATGGGCTGGTATTAAACTCACAATGAATTTAGGACATTTTTAAAAAACGTCACAAACTTCAGCAAGGCTCTCTAAACAAATGAGTGACTGGCGACTTGTTAGTGCAATAAGTAGTGGAAATTGAAGCAAACAGGAATTTAACGGAATTATAATCCAAAATCAGAAGAACTGTGCCAGAAGCAGTATTGGTTAGTAGAGCGCCATGACACAACCAGCACGAATTCATAATTGATTTTAATACATTAACATTGCTCGAGCTTGGCCGTTCAAGCAAGGCTGGAAGGTTTCGAGGGAACTGGATGATTAAACCAGAACCTGAGCGTAAACGAGGCAGCAGGTGGAGGTATGTCACCTGGAGGAATATTTTTGAGTGACAGTCTGGAAGATTCTGTGCGAGGCCTGCTTGCCCAGCTTCTTGGCGGCCTGCAGAACGCTCTGGGGTGTCAGGAGGACGGGGGCAATAGCCGCCAGCCCCTGGGGTGCAGGCAGGGGCGAGTCAGTGGGTACAGCGGGCATCGTTCCAGCACTGTGGCTGCCGAGGACGCGCCAACAGGGACGTACCAAGGACACGACAGAGAAAAGTGTTACCAATGTTACTTACATTAGCTTCTCAAAGCCATCTATAAATGCAATGATACAGGAAGTGGAGGTAATAAGTGAGCTACGGCAACCTTTACGTTTAGGGTTATAAATGCTCATATCTTTAGAGGTCATAGTTGGGAGCAGGTCAGTGATTTTAGGTAATGAATTTTTACTATGTTAACTTAACGACACTGGTACCCAGTGTCCTACAGAATTTTCCTATTGCCTGTACACTAACAAAAAGGGCTTATTTTTTTTGCATTATTTGCTGATCAGATTAGTCAGCTTTAATCTCCCCAGGATTGGATACAGTGCATGAACAGTTGACTGTTGCCCTCTGCTGGTAGCTTTATAAATGACAGCAAACGCGTAAGGTGGCAAGAATATCATCCTCTCAGTTCCTATTGTACGCCTTGCATGATCATGTGCTCCTTTTCTTTTCTCTCATTTATTTATTGATTTTTACTGTATTGCAGTAAATCTACTCCTCTAACACTAATTCACTTGTATCACATAAGTTCACTGGGTGTCAGAGCGACACAATATGCCGTTTACTTACGCTGAAGGGGAGTGTTTGGAGTGCGTAGGCGTCCCAGATGGGGTCCTACCAAAAGTCTGGTCGCTATACGATCTCCGTAGTGGACTCTGTGGACCGTATTGCGAAACTGTCAAAGCCTCCCAACGGAGTATTTTACAGCGGCTGTAGTACGCAGCCTACACTCTGCGGCAGCTGATTACAAACAGCAAGACAAGAAGATGATCTGAAGGCTAAGCCAGCTGGAATACAATGGCTAAAGAACAAACAAACGATAACAAGCAAATACAGCCACAGCATTACACGCAAGGCTTATCAGCCATAACACAGTTGTTTGTTGTTTCTACACATTCCTTACTGCTAAAGCACGAAGGAATCGTTATCGTAAACCGAGTGAATTGTTTCTGAGCACAAAGGAAGGTGTAGCGAGTCAGATTACCTTAATGCGCTCTCGTGCGCGCGCTTCCCTGTCCCAGGGGCCGTGCCGCAGGTTCCACAAGGAAGACGCGTGACCTCTAGAATTGTGTTGGGAGAAGAGGGGACGTGGACTCAGGTCAGGAGCGTCTGTCAGATTTAACAATATACAGGATCAGAATTTATGGATAAACTAATACGAGGGATTTGTATCCAAAACAAATCAGAACTGTGTCCAAAAGCCTCCAGTGGAGTAAAGCGACCAGGTACATTTCATTTGTATTCATGATGTAAATCATCCATTTGGAGAATTAATGGCAGGATTACGCTCCAAAATTTCCATTCTTAGGATTACCAATGGCATTCATTATCAGGTAATGTTCCTCCTAGTACGCTGGAAAAAAATCTCCAAACTATACGCATACGCAAGTATATGATAACGATACTGATGATACACAGATACTTATCATGATAAAAGAGGTCCGTGATTTGGATAATAACCGATATTACAGATATAAAAGAAAATACAAATACAAATGTATTAAAATGTAAATTGTATTAAAATATTATGAATAGTACATTTTGAAGAATGTACACACGCCGCTGCTACTCTGCTCGATTCTGCTTGGGTCAGCTGATTGTTGCGATTCATGGTGTTTTGCTGACAGCGAAGTCGCAGTTGCCCTCTGGTGGACAAACTATGCAACGACAACACTCATAACATGGTTAAAGGATCCATCTTCTGTCTCTGTTTCTTTTGTTAATTGGCATTTATCGGCCGTTATGAATGCCGATTTATTCGCAATTAGCTCATATCAACACGCCCACTTATCGTTCGTCCCTTGTACCCAGTCTTTTTAAAGGTAATGAGCCGTCAGCTCAGAGCATGTGCTGCTGTTTCCTCACCTGTTAAGGCCAGTCTGTCAGGGACATGCATGCTGAAAGCAGGAGGCAGATCTTCAGCCCTGGCTTTCAGATCCTCCGTCGCCGCCTGAGTGACTCTGAGCCGATCCGGAACCCGCATCCTCTCGCTGATCACAGCCGTGAAGAGCGGATCTCTAAGCGGAGAGCCGTCGACTAAATACACCGGCGCCGTCATCGCCGGCTCACGACCTGCGGGATCGGCACTGTTAACACAGCAGCTGGGTGACCGTTTATTTGAAGCATGCTTTGAAATTAAAAAAAAAAAAAAAAACAACAAATATTACGGAAGAGCTTTTGATTCATTTATGACCTGCGGGAGGACTTTTACTCCATAGCACTGTTCAGTTCTCAGTCCTGACCGGTCAAAAATGATTAATTATCTACAAACGCAATTCTGGCAGTCGCTCCAGCTGTTTCTATTAATGCATTCATTTTAATACACCATCATGGCAGACCATCTTTGGAACGAGTCTTCGAAACGTCAATCTTTTAAATACATGCAGGGGTTTTTTTTTGGGGGAAAAAAAACAAGCTATGAATTAAATTGTAGGTTTTTTTTAATGTGAAATGAACAATTTTACATGTAACTATTGTTTAATTATGAAGGTGTAATCGGAGTCCCTAACTTTAGGCAGCTCCTGAGACAGATACAGCTCTACAAATGGAGCGCTATAAAAAAAAAAATTTTTTTTTTTAATTGATATTTTAATAAGCCACTTTTTATTAGTCATTTTATTAAAGGGCCTGGTAATATGCAATATAATATCGATATCACGATACATTATTTCACAATAGTTTACGAAAACATCAAGGATATTGTGATCTCTTTTTGTCATTTTTTTTTTTAAATATCATTACAAACTCCAGAAACAGATACGTTTTCTATTGTCCGAATCTTTTAATCTGTTTTTAATCCGTAAAGGATTATTTATTTCTTCTACCGTCAGCTACTGACCGTGATACGAAGCATGTATCATAGTATTGTGATATTGAATATTTTTGACATACGACCAGACTCCTTGTATGTATTAGAATTACAGGAGATGTAAATAATAAAAATGTAAATAGTCACAATACCGTGATTCTCTGTTTTTGTTAAAGCAGAAACTATTACCAAAACTGAAATAAGTTCTGAATAATTATTAGTTATTAATGGATCATTTGATTTGGATGGATTTAGTAAGTAAGTGTAAATAACAGCCATAATGTGCTCTGTATTGAACTTCATCAAATGAATCAATTCATTAATCAATTAAACCGCTGAGGAATAATGAATCACTTAATTGGTCCTGAGATCCTTTGGGAAAGCTCAACTGGTTTCTAACTTTTGATTATGGCCAAATATGAAACTCTAAAATGATTTCCATATACACATAACGAAAAAGCAAAGTGTGTATTCAAATACAAATTTATTTAATCATGACTAAATTAGCGGATGTCAGTAAATATTACACTCATGTGGCTAGTTATGAAACTTGTTGCATGTCGGAACAAAAAAAGTCCTTAAAACTGCAAGATTTAAACGGATTATTTAAACTTTGGAACAAGAGAAGAGAAAATGTGTCTGTGACGCATCTATAACATTAATCCCAGAAATAAGTCACGAGCGCTAGTGCATAAACTAGCTAACAACTTTAGTATGTTAGCAAGTGAGAATTAGCAAAGTGAGCAGTCAGGTTTTTGATTATGAAGAAAAAAGAGCCACTAATTGTTAAAACACACCAGTTAATACGTAATATAAAAAAGATATTTAGCTAACTTAGCTAGCTAGCTGTCTGTTTTTACTATGAAGGACAGACTGATACCAAGAACACTAACTAAAGTCAAAGTGCTTGAGGTGTTAGCTTGGGATAACTGACACCAACACCAACACACTATTTACTATAAACACCAGCTAATTTTCCCAAATTATTTCCACAAACCTCAGGTTTCACCGCGAAGGATGACTCAAAACGACCTCACATGACAAACAAGGCTGGCACAAGCAAACGACTCACATTTGAACTGAACTCTGAGTTTCGATTCGTTTGTTTGCATAACTAGTAACTACACAGGGCGGTGTTTCGGATGAAAACATTACACAGAGTCCATAGTTTGGATTCATAAAAGTCCAACAGACAAGCGTAGAGCCTCAAAGGAAACAGGTTCCACCCTTTGAAGATTGTGTTTGCTTTTAATCTGTGTGTAAAATGCACTTTCGATTCATCAGGGCTTGCGAATCGATTCGTTTGATTCACTTAGCAGAGTCGTTTAGAGAGAACGAATCATTTCACCAACTATCAAACAACGGGTATTCTTTTAAACAAACTTTGAAAGGATAAATAATAAGGGAAAAATAACAATCATTTGACAATTTTCTTTAAACGGACCAATAAATAACCACAATTTTATAATTCACTTGTTTAATAATTCATAATTCACAAAAGGTAGTCAGTGCTTTGACAAAAATGAAATTTTGGCACTTAGAAACACGTCGTTATGCCAGAGTACAATAGAAGGGGGGAAAATTCCATGTTTAATAATAATAATAATAATAATAATAATAATAATAATAGCTAAAATGAAAATACAAATGTATTTACACCACCGCCAAGGTGAAAATAGCATCATTAACCCCAGTTATCAGCACACATGGAGTCCATTGATTATCTTTAAAATTATTTATGGTTGAGGATTTATTTAAAAAAGAAACTATACAACATTTTCACTGAATTCTGCTTAAGCTGATCAGCAAGACCATTTTATTTTAGGAACCTCAATACCATGTAGGTATACAAGTAATAAAAGCTCATGTGTAACAATTAGCATCAAACTAATATAGCAAAACCATCACAAATTTGTAAAATGTGTTTGGTTCTATAGCTTACAAAATATTGGATTAAAGTACATTATAGCTGAACACAAGTTGAACTTGTGATAAAAATCGTGTGGCAGCTATCTTTAGCCCATACTCGTGTAACTACAGTATGTACGGAACCATACTCGCCAAAATGTTAAGTTTGGTGATCATTCGGAGTCATAAGCTTCTGTTACTTGTTAGCTACATTAGCTTCGAAGTTCCACTGAATATCTACATTCTTAAAAAACATATTCACAGTTGAACAACTACATTTCTGGTAAGTGAAATATAATGTGTAATTCATCCATGAAACGTATCTTTAAAATGTGTTATGAAAAGACGTAAAGGTTCAGTTCTTAACACTAAAGCAAAGTTCGGATAATTTGGAGTTTTTAATTGGTGAACGAAAGGGTCGACTCAAATATCTACTGCATCAAATATTACCTGAAAAAAGTGAATGGAAAAAACATAGCAAGTGCGTTGCATTTTTTTAAGCTTGATAACTGTACAGCATTTAAGACCAGACTGACATACGTACGAGTATGAGCGTATTTCTTACAGCTTAGATTACATGATTGCAATATCCGTTTTTAAGCCAGTGTGACTGGAAGCTCTATAAAGATGTAAACTTGAGCAAAAATAGATGTATGGGGAAGACCAACAAATTTCGGAGGTTTTTCAGGAAACCGAAAAACAAACGTGAACCATATGTTATGGGAATCATTTTCATTTTCTTCTTCTTTGACCAAATAATGGTATCCCAAGCCCTGTGTGTGTATACATCGTTTATAGGAAAAAGCTAACATTTTTCCAAAGAAAAAAAAAAAGAACATATTAATGCACCAATGGTTGGTGGCCACGTTAACTGGAACACTCATGCCAATCATGCTGCACGAGCACAATGCAGTTACAGGTCGAGCCCTTCAGTTAACCTTCATAATGACATCACTGTGGAACGTGGAACGTGAGGTGGAGCCCGATGTGGTCTGCTGTTGTAGCTAATCCATTTCAAATTATGGCTTTTGAGGAGATGATTTTCCGCTCACCTTGGTTGTAGAGAGTGGTTATTTGAGGCATCGTACCCCTTTCTGGCCAATCTGCAGAACTGATGCATGCTGGATGTTTTTTTGTTCTTGTGCACCAGTCTGTGTAAACTCTAGAGCAGTGGTCACCAACCCTGTTGGAGGTTTTATCTCCAAACAAAATCTAACACACCTCTTGAAGGTGATCAAAAACTTCGGAAGGCTGGTCAGGTGGGCACGATTATGGCTGGAACTAAAGACTTCTGGGTGGTAGATCTCCAGAAACAAGCTTGGTGACCACTTGTCGAGTGTGAAAATCGCAGAATATCAGCACTTAATTGAAGACCCATATCAACGTTTTTGCTTTTGTCACTGCTGCAAGATGATTGGCTGATAACTGGATAATTACATGACTGAACATGTGTACAGGTGTTCCTATTAAAGTGGCCAGTGAGTGTATATGTTCAAAATAGTAAGTCTGTGTACAATGGCGAAGGTGAAAATATGCCAGGAGATACGTGTTACATGTTTTATACACTTTCACACATACACAGATGTATAAATTGATCATAATACTTAAACAGGAGTTACAATTTAACAGAGCTCATGTTGATTTAAAAAAAAAAAAAAAAAAAAAAAAAACCCCGACCAAAACATTTAAACAGGTATAACCAGCACATAAATGTACAATATCTAGAGCCTTAGTGAAAGATTTTTAAGTCTTAAAAAATATGACATGACATTAGTTTGAGTGAAATAAAACAAGTGTCATGCAGTTACGCTGAGCAGAAGAACGAAGGCGCATGTACAGATCATGTGCCGCACGTGAACAGATCATGTGGATCATCTGGTGGCACATTGTACGTAGGTAAGTGGGAATAAAGTTACACGCAAGGACATTCAATCCCTCACAACAAACACAAGTGGTCTAATTAGAGACTGATCTAAGCGTGTGGTACTTTAATCACAATCCATAACAAAACACTTCAGCCTAAATGTTTCGTTTAAATTATTCACACGGATGGAGGTTGGAAGCCGAGAAAAGGATTTGAATACGGATTTCATACATTTGAATGATATGCATATCAATTGAAATGAAATTCTTGCATTTTCCATGGCGCTTTTAATAAATTCAGTAAGAATTTCAGTCAGTTCAGAACCACGGCCAGAGGCTTCATCGAAATCAAAAAGGCTTTAATAAAGCTGATCATCACCTCTAATGTGCTAAAAAAAAAAAAAAAAAAAAACAGAGAAAGGAGATTTAAGCTCCGCCCCAAACTTCACAAATTTTTTATTTGCTCATACAGTACATACTATATTGTCGCCTTGTGCTTTTAACCCAATGTAGCCAATTTCCTCTAATCATTTGAGTGCCCTGTTCAGCTTTGGAATCTGGATTTGTTGATCTAGGTTCAAATTCCAGGATAGCCATTGTTTGGGTGCAAAACAAAAGGTAAACAAAAAGCCTGAGCTCAACCGATCAGTGTACGCTGCGTTCTTTGTTGCGTTTTTCATTTCGAATGCAAACAGGGTGTTCAAAACGATCGTAAAACATTAAATATGATTTTGGGGCTAAAATTTATTATCTTCATTGACTGGACGTGTAGCTGCAATTACTGGGTAGGTAAGAGTAAAAAGAGTAAGGACACATGGTCCACGTCATACCCAAATACAAGAGCCTAGAGAAAATCCGACTTGTATATTTGGACAACTGTGAGCATTTTTTTTTTTTTTTTTTTTAATATTTGGTTTTGAATATTTGACTTCTTTCTATTTGACCGAGTGGTAAAAGAAGTAGAAACAACTGAAAACAAGTCAATATTTTCTTTAATAAAAATAATTTTACGGGTTCTCGAGTGGCGTAATAGAACAGCGTTTTTGGAATCCTGACAATGCCACAGCCGTGCGAAAAATGGCATACTCATTCTCCTGTCAATCACAGTGTCACACGCCAATCATCCATGAGCTCATGTATGTGGAAGAGGGCAGAAAGCACTTTCCTCTGAATGTGTTACGCTGCCTGGTGAATTAGCAGATCGAAAAGATGCGACTGTCTCTCGGCATGTGTTAGCCTTCACCCTCCCCAGTCGGTAGCTGCTGCATGATAGGGTGAGCCGGCTGATGGGTGGGAATTGACAGGTAACCAAAGGTGAATTAATTTCCTATTTTAGTGCATACCAAGAAAAAACACTTTCCTTGCTAATTTCCTAATTTTCTTTCTTTCAAAAATGAAAAACGAAGGAATGCAACATACACCGACCTCGATTCTACACTAAAAAAAACAAAGAAGCTTGGATAAGTTGCTTTGGATAAAAGCGTAAATCAAACGCAGTTTTCTTATCATAGAGAGTGTACACCAAACGCTGCTTTCTCAAACTCTTTGGATTGGGAGGCCAGCCAATGCACTTGAGCGACAGCTGGCCATCGATCTCCTCGGCTGGACGTACAGTGATTAACATGAGACGCAACGTCATCTGATAGCAGCTAAACTGCCCTTAAAACTGTTACAATACTCCTTTTCTTGTGATAACACACTGTGCACAATCATATGGTTTGGTACTGGCAGTGAAAAAGTATTTCATATTTGTGCATACACACATACGAGATTTCCTGCAAAGGTGGCAGTCGATTGGCTTAAACCTGAGCTGGAAAGAAATGACTATTTCAGTCGGGCAGTTTAGCGACGGGTTAAAACTCCGAGCCGAGCGTCGTAAATGGTTTTGTGAGGCATGAAAAGACATGAAGACAAGCAGCATTATGCAAAATACTACAGTATAGCACTTGGTGATTTCCAAAGCAATGTAATGCTTTTTTTTTTGTTTGTTTTTGGGTTTTTTTTTTTTACAAATTTTACACAGTTTGTTTATGCCGTTATAAAAAAGAGTAACAAAAGCTGTAAACAGTCAGAGAGCAGAGGGAGGGAAAGGGGGACGAATCTTTAGGGATCTGGAATGTTAGGTTATCCAGTAATTGTGCTATCTGTATATTACGTGTTTGTTTCTTGTTTGTATTCGCAGCAGCGGCTCGTGACCATAGATTTTGGGCGGAGGGGCAGAATGACATTAATAATGACATAGCCACAAACAGAATAAACTCGAGAGCCAAAATATAAGGTCACGCATTTCTGATGTACACACATTATCCTCTCCATAATCTCTGTAATATATCTTACAATAGAAATACATCATAGATCTGTCAACACAATGCCTTTTTCTGTATAAATGTATTCTATTAACGCTAATGATTTGCTATGAAACAGATCCTGGTGACTTAAGTTTTTACCCCAATCTGGCAACCCTGTCGTTAACCATTCTGTCCACTGCTCCTCCTCCGCTGAAAATGTCCATCGATTGAGCACGGGGCAGCGTGATTCCCATCCCGACGGGCATCCATTAGCGATCGCTGCAGTTCCCATTTCTGACCACTAGGTGCAACAATGACACTAAATGTGGCATCTAGAAAGCAGGCAAGTCAACAGAACGTTTACGTATACCTGTCAAACAGAGATATTTTTTTCAAATTGTTGGTCACTCAAAAAAGGGAATGAATTTCATCATTCAGATGTGGAATTTATTAAGATTAATGTTTGCTGAATAGCTGATAAATACGTTGCCGCTCTGCTCCACCTGCCTCTACAGACGAGCCGCCACGACATATTCGGTACAGAAAAGGAGTGTCTTGGAATTGTGTGTGTGTGAGTGTGTGTCTTAGCACAGTATTGAAAGTAAACCCTCATTATATTGGTGAAATCACTGGCAGCTAATCACAGAACAGACCGACTGATTGACGTTTACTCCCACCTGTTTAAGGCGTGTGTTGATTTTCGTACGCAAATTGGGAGAGTTCGATGTGCATGCACTTCTAGCTAAGAACAATTTACAAACACTGGCAAATCTTCCTAATGATGTCATGTCTTATTAATTGCATATTATTTTAGTCACCTGGTCTTTTCCCTTTCCGAAGCAATATTGTAGCAATTTTACATTTATTCGTAGAGCAGGTTTATAAGAATGTTGACACTGGCAACACTTCCTAGTTAATCACTGTAGCAGTAGCAACATACATGTGGGATATGGCGTACACACACATTCGATTACATTTGATTCAACACTAGATTCTCCATTTCGTCAAAAGAAAAAAAAAAAAAAAGAAAAAAAAAAAAGAGTCACCAGGTTTGTCTCTTTGTATGAATGCTCTTGATAGCTTTTTGCAGCTCCACTTCATTTTGTACAAAGTAAACAAGTGGAAAGACACCTCGGCTCGTTTTTTTACAACACTGGAGGCTTGATTCATTAAAAAGTACCGAATAAGATGAAAGACACTGACGATGGCGCGAGGTGTAGCCGTGCGCTGAGCAGCCGGTTGTGGTTCTGGAGGAGTGCGAAAAAAAATCAACACAGGCTTTCCGTCCACAAAAACAAGTTCAGAAGATTTAAAAAAAAACAACAAAAAAAAAAAACAACAGGAAACTATTGAGGACGGCAACCATTTGGTAGCGCACCTCATGCACACCCTCAGGAAGTTTGGGTGGCAATTTGGGATCCCAAACCACACTCAGGTCTGATAAACACTGACGTTACAACAAGTTCTTTCGTATACACATACCTCACAGACGCCCTCACTTCTCTTTAACGATCTCCTCGTACTTGGGTGGCGGGTCGCTGTAAGGGGTGGTGGTTTCGTCGCTACTGCTCTCCATGTGCCCTGTTACTTCTTCATAAGATGGAGGAGGCGTGGCCCCTGACAGCCGTGACGCCACGGACATAGACGGGTCCTGCACGTAGAGTCCGCGGCCGTTCGGAGGTTGCAACGAGCAGTCCAGGGTCCCTGAGCTTACTCCTCCTCTTTCCCTTTCCCCCCTGCCGAGCACCATGCTGGGCCTCTCGTTGGAGTGCGAGTTGTCCGAATGTGAAGGCGTGTCACGGTGCACAAGGATTCTGGGAAGGCTGCGAGTGTTACGATTGGCCAGGTAGCGGTTCTGCGTGTACGCCGGGCGCCGGCGCGTGGCCTTCTGCAGCTGGCAGCGCCAGATGAGGAAGAGCGCAATGATGATGAGAAGGGCTACACCCAGCAGCGGTACCACCATGTACACGGTGTCGGCGCGCCCTGAACGGGTTTCCGCGTTGTTGTTCACGGTGTACACACTACGCATCTTCCAGAACTCCATCTACGGTTAGGAAGAGGTGTGTAAAGTGTATATGACTGTACTATTAATTATAGTAATTACAGCAGAGACTTTTACCAATGGATAATTGTACATCATTACTAATCAATTACATAAGACACTACAGAAATGTCTGCGGATTTATATACATCTCTAATCAAATACTTGGTTAACTGCTCTATATGCACGTTCTTTAATACTGCAATCACTATTTGCATATTCATCATCAGAAAAATAGAAAAAGAAAAAAGAAAAAAAAAAAAGGTGTTTCAAAAAGGAAAAATCACATCCTGCACCATTCATATGCAGCGATAGCAATGATAGCCTGGTGGGCAAGTTATGCAACACCAAGCATCTTTACAGCAGTTCAATGAGCTCAACACTGACTCATTTCCGACTGAGAGGTCTTACACAATCGCTTGATCACTCTTCGGCAGAACAAAGGCGGACACAAATACTAATATACTGAAAATGTGATTCGGGGTATCGATACTGGAATTAATCACAAAATCATAAACGCCGCTGCTCCTCGGCCGATCGGTAGTGACCTGTTCCGAAATTCTGAGCCGATCAACAGTGAACTTGTAGACTGCAAAGGACTGCAAAAGGGTTCTATCGGAAATGTAATGTTGTGTATATATATATATATATATATATATGTGTATTGTTAACTGCATACTGCACACTACTGAAGAACCTTCCAGCTGAGTATCGCAACTGGCTCTGCCGGCAAGCAGTTCCCGACTACACAGCTCATAATATTATTACACACTCCCCTACTCTCTTTAAACCAAAACAGTAGAAATTCCTGTTATCTATTCTGGATGATGAAATCACTAAATACAACTTTTTAATAGTAACGTGCACAAAAAACAATCTCGCACAAGCCTAACTTTAACTTATTTGAGACGCTCTGAATTGAAAGAAATTTGAGTCTTACACTGAGAAGGACTTACTGTTTTTTCCTTGTTCTCGAACACCTCGTTGGCCTCCTCGAAGCTGCAGCTCTCCTCCACACACTCCCTCTCGATGTTGCCCTGCCGAAACTCCTCCAGGAACCCATTAGCCCGTGGAAAACGCTTGAGCAGAGAGTTTGCATCATTCCCATTAAGGAATGCTGCAAAAGAGAGCGCAAGAGTGAGAAAGACAGAAAAAGAACGAAAGAGAGGTAGAAACATGGGTGCTGAGGGCAAAAGTGATGTCACAGCATCAGACCAGCCAATGGAAATGCTTGGTGCCAGTCAGAACTCTCGGGATTCTCGAGTCATCGAGTCTGCATGTCTACATTTAGTTCAATGCTTTTTTTTTTCCTAACCATGTGACACATTCTTGGTTATCACAATGAATAAACAATTTCTTATCATTTGTCATTCCATTCCTAATGAATATCCATCCCATTATAAATATGGAAGTGATAAGAGGAAGGTCGAAGTGACTCTGACATCTCTGATACGCCAGCCATCTGCTCGATGTTTCGTGAAATTAAACAGGCGCTGCCAAAACCTGTGGGACTCGTTTCAAAACAGTGTATTGCCCTAGAAGATTTTGAAGTCTACTCTTGACATAAACCTGTAAAGGAACACTCAAGACATCTTCAACCTAATCTTGTGTACGTGTGATACTACAGACAAGAGTTATGACATTTATGACATCCCATTTTTCTACTCAAGTTTATCTCACTGTTATTGGGCAGTTACTGGGACAGTCGAAAATAAAAACCATTTATGTGGCTCTGTACGATTCTTTCAGGTTCAAATCTCTAGCATGTATTTATAAGCCCAGTCGGGATCACCATAACCGTCACAAATCATCGCAGCAGACGGAAAAACTACCCTTCCTAGGAAGAGGATTAAATCCCATCACTTTAGACTCTTACAGGTTTAAATAATGTTCTAGAATACTATTATGAATACTTAAGCTCTAAATCTGAATAGTTTAGACTTTCAGGAAACATTCTTACAGATTTGCACGGATACAGGGTTCTCTGCTCCAATACAGGAGCCTGAGCAACTTCAAAAACCTTTTTGTTTTTCGTGTTACATGAGCCAAAGACACATTATTTACATCATTTTTTCCCCCAGTCATTTCACAACCCGTTATTTCTGGTTTATGGGCCGTTCCCCATTCAAGTAGCTAGCAGCCTGGTCTTGTATGACTGAAAATAACCAGCTGGGAGCATTGCCAAGATGGCCGCCAATCGAACAGATTTTACTCCAAGATCTTTGCTTACTACTGTGGAGCAGTTTTCTTTCAGTTCATTCACTCTGTCTAACACACACACTCCTCTTTCCTGTCTAGCTAACATCGATGCGTTATAATGTGTAATTGCAATAATTGGTTTTACATAGTTATGGACGGAACGCAACAATTGTCCTCAGACGTTCTTTTTAAAGGAAAGAGAAAAAAAAAAAAAAAAAAATGAAATGAAATGATTTGATTCTGCATGTTGATGTGTTTCCATCTAAAACAGGAAGTCACAGTGATGTTGGACTGAAATGTCGTAGAATAGTGTTTGAGATACGCAACACCCCTGAACAAGCCTGAAAGAAGCTTAGCGAGCTAGCGTAACATAGAACAGAGACGAGGTTAAGGAGAGCTTTTTACTTACTCTACAACCAACAAATTCTAGCAATGGAAAGATTGGAAAGTTGGTAAACCATCCAAAAACGGTGTACAGACTCTTCACTATTCATAATAAAGAAACTCTAACCATTTCTTCTCAACCAAGTCGTGATTGGAAAGGTTAATCGTTTTTGGGAAGACACGTCGATGAAACATGTTTACCGCTACTACTGTAGAGTAAGACCTGCTTCTTGGGGTGGGACGTATGGTTCTTGAGAGCATGTAATTGGACGATGTGCACAAATATGAATGATTTATACATTTTTGACCAGTTACCCAGAAGTCAGACAGACAAAATTCAAACAGGAATATCTCCAAAGCAATTTCATTTTGGTATTTCTAAATATACCCACGCTATTGTTGTCCATAACACCAAAGGACAGGTACAAAAAGCTCTGAAACACCAATTATGATTTCAGGGGCATTTTAATAAACGTGGCTTTTGAATGTATTTAAACACTGCAGATGCAGATAATAGAAACTGGACTGAAAAAAGGTGGAGTCCTTTAACTTACCTTTAGTGTTACATTGAGTTTAATTTCTTTAACAACTGTTTACAAATGTGCAGCTGCTTGAGTACTAAAGTGAATGAAAACTCGACAGATTTGTTTTAAATGAGTGAAACAGTGTGTGTGTGTGTGAGAAAGATCATCTTTATCTAATGTTAACTGCTCACCTGCTGCCATGCTACCACCGGCGAACTTAATGCAGAGTATCCTGTACTGAAGGAAGCAAAAGATACATTAACTGAAATACATGAGTCAGTGTCACATTTGTTCCTTTTTAACATTTGAAACATTTTCTTGCACACACTTCTTGTGAAGAAAGCCATCCATCCCTCCATCCATCCCTCCATCCATCCCTCCATCCATCCAGGCTGTTGGCCGAGTCAGTGTGTGATGCAAAATGAGGCCATACAAACAAAAATGACTAAGAAAAAAAATATTAATCTTCCAATTTCCAATCTCTCCGTTTAAGGGAAACTTTCTGTTCCAGACCGAAATGCAAATATATAAGTTGAGGCCAGAATTTTACATATTGTCATCCTGGACGTGAAATGTCAATATTGGGCTTTCAGTGAATGATTTAAACTACTTTTTTTCTGGGGAAGAATGATTGATTTATTTTGGGTTTGCTCAAATCAACAATGGGTCAAAAATATATATACGATCATATAATTAGTTCAGTAGAGCTGAAGGTTCCAAAATGTCTTTTAACTTGCCAAGGCCAAATCATCTCAGTGTCCCGTTAGAGATCTTCAAGGGGTGAAAATTCAAACTTGTGCACCAAATTCTTGTTTTGTTTTTTTTCTGTTAAAATGTATGTTGTACAATCATTCTTCCCCAAAAGAACAGTTCAAAGAAATCACAGGAAATCTAACACAGTCATCATGGGCATGAATGTCATGGCAGTATGTGAGCTTTTCATCTCAACTGTATTCCACTTTTCAATAGTGACATGCAAAAAAACATGCCACGCTGAAGAGCAAAACTTTCACTCGGTCAAACGAACAGCCTTCGGATGCAAAAAAAAAGATGTAGCCTACATATAATACGCACTTGCTTTTGAACATCGTATTCTACTGCAGAGATATGATGCGTAGGAATATTCATATGCATCCGTTACACATATAAAATGAAATAAGAGTACTCCGAGACGAGCACTTTTAGCCAGATAACACTTTCATTTCAAAAGTGTGAGCGACAGTGAACCAATGAGATGGGAGGCGGGTCACAACAGTATATAATTGTTCTACATGATCTCCATTTCATTCAGTTTTCCAGTGCTTACTAAGTGTCTAAATTAGATTAAACTCTAATTTATGTTGCACTTTTAAGGTTTTCATTTGACTCGCCCTCGTACAAAGCGCAGTCCATTCCTTTATAAAGATGGTAAATGAATCAAATGTTTTCAAATGGCCCTTTTGACCACCATGGCCTGGCGTACGGCTTAAAAGGGCTGTGACTGAATGACTGCATTTCAGTGTGGCACGGTTCCTACATACTGATCAAAGGAAAATATATTGCAGATGAGTGAATTGCATTCACGTCGCACGGCTTCGGCGTTTAAAATTTTAAAAAGCAATGACCTGGAGATGCAGCAACACAAGCGCAATCTGGCACAAGTGCCCCTCATTACAGAACCAAAAACCCAAGGGGTGAAGTCGGATCTGATCTAGCTCAGGCGAATCGAGCAAAAAGTCCAGAAGTTGGAGACACATCACGTCGGGATCAGACTACACGATATATTTCTCTTTCATGATGCTCACGTCCGATTCGGCAATCGTATCATACTGCCGTAAACCATTGCCGAGTCTTTGGGACCCTGACAAATCACCGTTCACATCCTTTGCTGTCGTTTCAAGAAACTGTCAATCGTGGCTACAGACGGAACGTCAGGGAACATGTCGCAGGGGTTGTCAAACTAGGCGAGAAAATACAAGAAATTCTGAAATGCTAGACTTTTCTTCACAGTGTTGAGAGGCACCACATCTTCGATTATGTCACACCACAAGCCCTGTTCATCGTTCTTGATGTTCATTTGTTCCCAAAGCTGAAGATTTGACAGCCATTACAACACTTCACATTACATTACTTGTGTAACCTGATCCTGGCATAAGTGTGTATCAGATAGGAGAGGACTGTTAAATGTGTGTTGTTTTTCACGACGTAGGATGACGTTAATGGGAGGAGGAGTTGGATCAGATCCAGGTCTAGACGCTGAACTTTTGTTTTCATCTGGTAGCAAATCTCCACTTACTCCTGAGTGAAATTTTGATTTATGGACGCGCCTGTCCGCCTTTTATAGGCAGGCGAGCGAGGGGGGCGGGGCAAGGGTGGAGGTTTCCATAGAAACGGGTCGGGGTAGACGTGCCATTAGCGTCCGCCATTTAAATGTATTTGGCCCCGGTGTAGAGCTCACAGTAGCTCTGTTATTGTCACGAATCCGCTAGTTAACTTACATTTGAGACTTTGTAAGCTAACAATACGGACATTAACGGTTTAAAGGTTTAACAACGACTTTACAAGAGTTTCATCTTTCCTCCACACAGCTATCGAATAAGAAAATGACGGATCCGACTCGAGACAACACTACTATTAGGCTATTATCCTACATCACTTTACTCTAGCGTTAAAAACATAAACACTCGCTGTCGATATGCAGCATACAGACGGCTCATGCGTACTAAAAGCGTTCTTCCTGCTATTAAAATATTAATCGAGTCGCACAAGCACCAGCTTCAAATACATTCACACGGTCAAGAAGCTGAAAACTCCGCATGCTGTTTCATACAAAGGCTCGGCTTGCTATTTCTCTCTAAACATCAAACCAGCACTAGCATAAAGCTACGTGTGCACCTGAACGTGGACGCACAATTAAAATAAACCCCTACCTTCCGCTCCGTTATCACTGCTGATCCCTTCCATCCCTGTTTCCTCCAAGGGAGCACCCACCACATGAGTCACGCAGGACGGATGACTGACGTCTGTGCGGACCAATAGGAATCCGGCTCTTCCTGTGCCTGACCAATGGGAACTCTTCTTATTATTTTGCACGCGCAATGTCATGCCTCTGGAATGAAAATAAAATAAATAAGCTGGGTCTTGTACTCTAGGCACAGGAAAATATCTGACTTATTCTGGCAAATGTCAGCGTGTATAGATTATAGATTTGTTTTTGTTTCTTACCAGTATTGATTCAGTGTAATTAAACAAATTGTTCAATTGATTTTATGCAATGAGAGATGTTTTGGGGTCTCTTCCAATGCCACACCTTATATGAAAAGACTACATTTCCCTACATCCGGGCATCGTCATGGTCTGATTTATTAGGTCAGTGATGGAGCTTAACCATGACACACATTTTTTTTTTTTTTTTTTTTTGCATGCGTGTGCCACGTGTAGTGGGAATAATTTAGTTGCTGGAGACCTAGTTTATCTCATTATGCACCAGAAATAACCTGCTATAAATAAAAAGGTCTGTTGATATAGCTTTGTGTGCCATGGAGCAAAAACTGAACATGCAAACTTTGGTTCTGTGCCTTGTAATCCATGAAAAGGATTACGGTCAATCTGTAGATTTGCACTGAAAGGACATTAGAGCAAACGGTATTAAACATTTTTGCTCCTTTGTAGTCATTTGCGCATGCGCATGATAGAACAGCACGGACATCCTGTGACCCGTGACGCTGGGAATAAACCAAATCCTTAACCTCTGACATTCTCAGTGGTCGCGTTTCTTCACCAGGTCATCCGCACTTCTAAACCAGGCAGATGCAAAGCAGATGTGCCAACATCAAAGAAAGAATCGCTCCAGCATAGATTAGGTCAGGTGCTTCAACGAAATCTGAATTTTCAACATGAATTAAAAAAACAAACAAAAGCAGCCAAAGCTCACAATCTTATGTTTATATATAGGTTTATTGTGTAATTTACACAAAGGTAGAAAAATAGGACATAAATATATAAAGATGTAGGTATATACACAACATAAATTAAGGACAAGGAAATAAAATTATAAAATACAGGTTGAGGAATCTTGCGTACAAAAAGCAGAGACCCTGAGTCATCTTGGAAACATTAATCCCAATATGGGATCATTTGCGTGCCGTTATACATTTCCCAGAGGAAATTACAGTTCGGAAAACCATCCAGTCCTGAAGACGTTCTCTTTATCCTTTTGGATATGCGTTCCGTGATAACATTCAGAACTATGTAGGCCGTGGTTGGTTGGGATGTTTTCTCAGTGATTAGACAGTTCTGACAGAATGTCTCATGTTCCTTGGGTGTATTTGTTAGAAAGTTCTATCGCAATTCAATTAGAGTTGCAAAAATGGCCCCGAGGTTTGAGGCACTCTTCGTCATCATCGTCTTCCTCATCTTCCCAGTCATCCTGTTCCTCCTCCTCATCTTCACTGTCAGACTCATCATAGAAGCAGATGGTTGCCTGTACTGGGAAGTTTCTCAGCAGTGCTTCGCCATCACTGTAGAGGTAGTCAAAGGACTTGGATTTCGGCCAGAACAGTCTGTGATGGAAAAACAAAAATTTGAGTAAATATTTAGAACAATGCTCTCTTGGCTTTACAATCTCGCTTTTGAGTTCTCCGCTGATTACGATTTACAGGCCAATACATAACCCGTGCAATGTGTTGCTCAGTCAAAACAAAAGAGCACTTACCTGACAGGGTGCTGGAAAGGCTGAGTCTTGCCATCTGCCATGGTGTTGCTTGGCACTGTTGGTCGGGAATAAGGCTGTAAAGAGAGAAGAAAGAGGTGTAAGGATACATTTACAAACGAAAACATCCACCACAAGCTTCCTGCCTGGTATTTATGGGGTGATATCAGCACCAGCTACAAAGCTGTATAGCGCCTTGGGCTATATAGGATAAAGTAGCTGTGACTTGGTAGGTGTCAGGCTAAAAGAGAGGGAATCTAAACCAAACATTCCCCAGACGCGTCTACTAGTCTTGGCAGGCATGTGCTAGCATGCTGGAAGCTATTCTCTCTACACCTCGTTGCTGGGTGCCAATTCGGAGTTCTCACTCTGGCGCAGACAGCGGTGCCATATGGCAGAGTGTCTCAGCGCTCCAGTTGGTCCTTCTGCTTTTGCACGGAGTTGGCTCGGCGTCAGCAAAACAGCTTGACAGTCACACCTTCTGCTCTACCATACTGTTGCTAATGCACTCCACATGCCTATCTGCTGGCCCCTGGGGTTTCATTTGCTTCTTAAAGCATTGTCGTTAAATGCGATACTGTGCATTTTTTATTTGTATTTCAGGTGTACCGCGTGTACCCACTGTACATTTCCATACATGTCGAATCAATGCATCAATTTTGGATGCTAAGCTTAAGCTCAAAACGCACAGGTAGGTGTGTAATTATAATTAGTATAACTAAGAGGAAAACTTACACAGATAAGTTTGCTCCTCTGGCTCACAGTATGCGAGTCCTGATGGGTCGTGAGCCACGGTCTCCACAAGACAGGCCTGCTGTGGACAAGACACAAATCACATGGTCAGTGTCAATTAAAAAACAACAATAACAACAAAAACACACAATATGTATGTGTATCACACCATCGTTAAAGCACCTTTAGGATCACGATTATCAGTATGATGTTAACTTTACATTTTCACAACTGATAACAATCCAATCTCAGCAACTGTCATTTTACATTATTTTGCTCTCACTCAAGGATATGATTAGTGCCTATACGCCATTTTTAATGCTTACCTGCTGACAGGTGACTGCTCCATCTCAGAGCTTGACCTAAAAGCTGGAGCTCCAGAGAAATGCGTCTGGGTAGCAACAAGACAAGCAGATTTCATCCTTCTGCCTTTGTTCGGTAGTCCAAAATAGCGAAATAAATGAGACAGGTCTTCTATTCGTCGCGTCAAGAGAAGAGCCGAGCGGAATCAATGAAGTGGAGCTCGGAGACTGGGGTTTATATAACGCAGAGACGCACAGAGAGGCGGGGCGTGGCGGCGCTGGGGGCGTGGCCCGGGGCGTTGTCTTAGCAACAGAAGTTTCAGAGATGAATGAGTCCATCTGCCAGAATGATCGGGGTGCAGACGAGCATTTTGTTGTGAACGCTTGCCCAGTTGTGTAAACAGCCCATCACAGCGTGAGGGTGAGAAATCTGGTACCGAGAGGTGACTGAAAAAACACAGAGATGCAAACTCAGACACCATCTGTGAGAAGGCAGACCCAGGGGGGCAATACAGAAAACGGGTCATATATAACAGTTACTTAGCCTGTATGCTGTAGTCCAACACTGAGCTGATCTGCTAACATGGGCTATACGTTGCATTTTGCTTTTATAGGATGACAGAAAGATGAATAAGCACACTTGGACTTAGAATGAGTAACACATATAAGGATATTGAATTACCAATCAATGACATGTAGATAAACAAAACCACAAAATTAAACCATGAGCACTATTAGTAAGTATTATAAATATTCACATCCACATCATAGAAGTTTTAATTCTTGCCTTTAGATAATAAAATGGAAATGAGATCTGAAAAACCTAACGTGTTTCTTTGTAACATGGTCAACAGCAGTATTCCTACACATCCTGTCCTGGTTGACTATTTATACTGGATACAATTTGTAAAGCTCGTTTATATGCTGATATTTAGAACATTCACACAGGCTAGGCGCATGAAGTAATACTGCACCAGGCTTATTTCTCGATTTGGGGTTGATTAGAATAATCTGTCCATCACTCTTGACCACCACTGCTGTCACTGATCTGTGATCAGAGGCTCACGTGACTGCACAGGGAAAGTCAGCGGCCATAACTGACCCGAGGTCAGTTTTCTGCTCATGGGTTTTTGTTTTGGCTTGGTTTGAAGTTTGAAGCACGCGCTCTCACTTCTGCCCGTTAAACTGGGTGCAAAATATCTCACTACGCCAAATTAATGAGCCCCTAATGGGGCCTTGATAGACTTCGTGGCTCCATTTGGGAAAAGCAAATTTGCAGGGCAGCAGTGCGTTGACCTCCTACAGGGCCAGCAAACTGACAGAAGACGGCAAAAGGCGCAAATGGACGAAACCAGGTAATGCAGCAGCATACTGTTAATGCAATTGCACATCCAGGAGTTGAGGACGAATTATATTTTAAAGGAGGTGTAATACCAAGCACGAGATATGCTACAAGCTTAAAGTGTTGTTCATAAAAAAAAAAAAGAAAAAAAAAGAAAAAAAAGAAAAAAGAACAGATGGTCGATTAAAACGGGTTATAGTCACGTGACCTTCGGGTTACCTATATGGCTGCTGAGTGGCTTCATGTGTTTGTATAATAGTATATGGGGGTTTATAATTAAAAAGAAACATAAAAACATTAAGATGGTTAACATGAGAACCCTTATCCTATGTAAGACTGTAAATAAATATCTTGCGTTGTTTGTTTCTCTGGCTTTATAACGTTAAAACAACTGAAACGTCGCCTGGGGGCCGCCATTTTGATGGATCTACAAATCGAATACTGTCAAGAAGAATCCCGAAAAAGTGCCAAATAAATCAATAAAAATTCCCAAAGAGTATTACAGAAATGTTAAGTTTGTTAAAATAAAGAAGCACCTTGGCTTAGGTATGACTGCAAATATCTTGTGCTGTTTTTTTCTCTGAATTTCACATCAAAACAACTGAAAAGTCGTCTCGCGGCGGCCGTTTTTGGAATCATTCTGTCAAAAAAATAAACAAGGTGCGAAGAAATAATAATACTAATAAAAACATAGTTAAGGTTTTTCATTTAGGCATTTTAGTTCATTATCTTTTCTTTTAAAGGTAGAAATCGGTTGTCTTCACATTTTAACCTGGGAATATAAACCATATGTCTTTATGGTATCCAATTAGCATCAATCATGAGCATAAATGGCACGGACTCGGTCCACCCTTTCCTTCAATCCAAACTACAAAATTGCTCTCCAGCACAGCGTTGTTTTTAAAAGGGTGCGGAAATGAAAGGACAAACTGGTGTTCAGACTGTCTTGTTAAAGTTTAGTCTAGGTTGCTAAATTAGCATTTAGTGTAGCTCCACAGAATTGAGCGTTTAGTCTAAACTTCAGCAGAGCCCTCAGTGGATGCCTTATCTCCACCAAATGTCTAATCTTCAAAATCAGATCTAAGGAAAACAAAAGCATACCAAGTTGTTTATTCTGTTCATTTGTGAGTGGGCTGTAGGGGGGTGTAGTTGAGATGAACTGTCGGGTGTTCTCACATTTGCTGAGCTTTGGAAACCCCCTGCCATTAACACCACCTTCTTCTCCAAAGCTCCAAAGCACGTCTCCCCCGTAGTTAGGAATTTCAGTAATCACTAACCCACTGCTTTCTCTCTGTTTTCTTTAAAATGAGTCAACACATCCTTAATTTAAAACAACACTCCCTGTCAGCGGAATTTAATTCTACGTGAATCAGATTTCTTAAAGATGTTGTACAGAGGCTAAACACTTTGGTCTTTTGGTCTTTTTTTCAATTCTTTCTTTCCGTTTAGCACAGATTAGCAACTTTTCATCGTTCTAAAAGAAAAGAGGAAAAAGTTCGTTCGTACAGTCTGCCACAGACCATAAAAACCTCACATCACACACACACACACACACACACACACACACACACACACACACACACACACACACACACACACACACACA
>JAQQZR010000011.1:1991873-2024418 GCA_030068235.1 Notoglanidium macrostoma | reverse complement strand
GGAGAACATGCAAACTCCACACAGAAAGGCACCCAGGGTGACCCGGGGATCGAACCCAGGACCTTCTTGCTGTGAGGCGACAGTGCTAACCACCACACCGCCGTGCCACCCCCTGTTGTTTATTTCTATTTTTATTTTTAAACCTATTAAATTGGGATAGTTTAAAAAATGCTCTGTGACCACCAGGATCTTTTTTATAGCTAGTAATTGGAATTAAATCGAATAAATTTCAGTGAAGAAAAGCAGACAGAGTGTCTATAATGTAAAGAACCATTATTATTGTATGATATAATGCAAACATTGGGTGAGGGAAAGGGGGATTATGAGTGGATAATAGCTAGAAGTGTGTGTGATCCACAGTGACCTTGTTTCCCATGCAAAGACAGAGAAAAAGAAAGAAACTATGTTTTCTTTTTCCAGCGCGTGACGTTTTTGGGCTTTTTCAAGTCATTTTGGGTGGTTAGATTACTTGGGCTGGAAGTTATGCTACAACCTGGCAACACTTGTTAATGATATTATCATCCTCGATGGGAAAGTTGAACAAAGATGTGTCAACAATTGCTCAGAACGAGCTGCTAGACTGCTTGCTGGATGACGGCACGTTGTCGGCTCTCAACTGTCTGTTAGGGGTTACTCTGAAAATTCACAAGATAGTAGTCTATAGCGTACGTCAGGTGTGGGAGCCTCTCAACTTGTTTTTCATTATGAATGTCGTCCTGTGACAAACCTTAACTGGCTTTTGGGATCATTTTCGTGAATTCTCCTCCTGTCTGAAAATTTCTATACATTTTTAAAAGAACCCTTTTCTTAAAAATGAACAGTTGATAAAGTGCTATGAATAAATACTTAAACCAGTACTGTCAAACGTTTTAAAAATCAACAACAGCATCCTCTAGAGACAAGGAACTATAAATATAACCCACATTCGAGCAGGTGATTTGGGTTAGAGAGCTATGATCCAGAAAAAACATAGACTTTGACCAGCACGAAAAGGCATGCAATACATGCAACTTGTGTTTGTTATTTCCAGATCATGAGTTTTTTTTTTCTTGGCAGTCCTGAAAGTGCCAACTTTTAACTTAGCACCCAGAGGATGATGGGTTACAGTATACGCTACAGCAGGCTGAATTTAGCAACACGTTTAGTCTGACAGAGGAAGCAGGAGTGCATTTTAATCTCATTACTGCACTGGCAACATGTGAGCAGAGATTTGATGAGATTACGCTCAAGCCTAAACCAGCCTAAACTATGTACTCTCTCTCTCTCTCTCTCTCGCTCTCATTTTCTTTCCCTCTCTTTTTTTCCCTCTGTCTCGCTCTCTCTCTCTTTCTCTCTCACACACACACACACACACATTGTATCTATAACAGTTTAGCAGAAGTACACGTCTTTTACAGACCATCACTCTGGAGCTGCGTAATGGTAAGTGACCATGGTAAGTGTGTGCGTGTAAGTGATAGAGGCAGAGGAGATGTCTAATTTATGAAGAAAGTGCATAATTCATCACTAAGCAATATCTATCACTTCTTTAAAAGTTTTGGCTAATTAAAATATTCATGAACGAATCTACAGATGGGTGATGAAGGGAAACCCAGTGGCATTGGTATGCTGTGGGGGTATTTTTGTTGTGTGTCGACTATTACACTTTTCCAACGGCGTGAGAGTAGCCTGGCTAGGCTTGGCAAATTACCCCAAACCTCCACACTCTCGCTGTTTCCACCTCCACCAGAGCTGTCCTGTACGTTCTCAATTTGCTTACAGTTTTTACCAAACTACCACAAGAGCCGAGCCAACAGGTGGAGCAAAGAATGTTGCAGTATATTGTATATAAAATATTGTTCTTATTAATGTGTCTGGTTGAAATTGGTTCTCTACCGGCACCAAAGTTCTTTTTCCGGGGTGATTTAGGAGGCCGAAAACATAAATAATTTAAACAAACAGTATTTTAATGTATATGAGCGCTTCATCCAGTTCACTCTATGTGGACGCCTGAAAAAAATTATGAATATAAAAAATTTTTAATAAATAAAGCAGGTTTACAGTGCATTAATGTCACTGTGTAATGTTATTAGTACTGTTAGTACGGTTGGTAAGACTGTCCATGTGTTCATATTCGAGTGTGAGCAGTGTTAGAATGGTTAGGAGCATTAGTGTCAGTAGTATTAGTATTTTTGGTATTGTTAATATTTCTAGGAACATTGTTAGTAGTGTTAGTATTGTCAGGAGCATTGTCAGGGGGCAAATACTTTTCCATGGCAGTATTTAGGCAATAGTCTGCTTTTCAAACCCTTAATCCGCTTGAAATAAAGGATCTTCAGATGATTAACTTGACTTCAAAGCAGTTCGTAGTTTCATAATGTTAATGCAAATGATTACATTTTTATTTCGTTTTTTTTATGGGAGGTGTTAAAAGAAGAAGCGATCATTGTGTGATTAACACGGTCCTTCTCTCAGCAGCCTTGGGTTTACAATGGGGCAGCAAAAGCCTGTTTTGGGGTGAGTAATGGGTGAATCTTTAACCTGCTCCACTGTGTACGTCTGTTTATACGTGGACTGTGGAAAGTCAGTGTTTAGACAGGGAAGGGACAGAAGAGTCACGCTGTCCGGAGAGCACAGGGAGGAGAGAACACACATTCATAGTTAGCTTACTACACAGAGAGTTAACTACATTTTCCATTTTTTTTGTCTTCTCGTTTTGACAGATCGTGAGTCGTTTAAAGCTTGTTTAAGCACACTGCGCCACCGTTCGCAGTAATGGCCACAACCGCAGTGGAGTTGATGGGCTACTTATTGGGCATCCTGGGTATGATTGGCAGCTTGGTGGCCACCCTGCTGCCCTACTGGGAAGTCTCGGCCCACATCGGCTCCAACATCGTCACGGCTGTAACAAACGTGAAGGGCCTGTGGATGGTGTGCGTCCACCAGAGCACCGGAGTCTTCCAGTGCGAGACCTACAACACCATCCTGGGCCTATCCACCGACCTGCAGGTGGCCCGCGCCATGATGGTCATCTCGATTATCTTATCTGTCCTAGCCTGTGCAGTGTCCAACATCGGGATGCAGTGCACCGTGTTCATGGACGGCTCCTCAATGAAGGTGAAAGTGGCTGGAGCCGGAGGGTGCCTTTTTTTAATCGCCGGTCTTCTGTCGCTCATTCCCATTTCCTGGAAGACCAACGAAGTAGTGCAGGCCTTCTACCAGTACAACCTACCTGAAAGTCTGAAGACCGAGATTGGGGCCTGCCTGTATGTCGGAATTTCCTCGTCTATCATGTCTCTGCTAGGTGGAGGGCTGCTAAGCGCGTCCTGCTACAGTGACGTAGACGCACGGAGAGGGTTCACACGCTACGCCGGGGGTTACCCGTACCCTGAACGTGTGGGAAAACAAGGCACGAGCCGTGGCGCCTCACATTCCATGCCCTTCCAGCCTTCAGCCACTCTGCAGGGCGCAATGAACATGAATCCCCCCAACAGGAACCAGACCATGGTCACACAGATCAGTAGCAGTAGCCACTCCACTGCTGGCGTCAGAGACTCCAGGCAACAGGCACGCCAGAAAACCGCAGCTAGCTATGATGTTACCGGGTATGTCTGAAGATTTGCTGTTGCTGTTTCGCACCAGGAACTTGAAAAAGCTGAAGTGTTAAAGAAATCGACTTTTTTGGGATTACTTTTCGAGTTTTGGAGAAATGTGCTTTATAAATGAAAGTTTATTATTATTTTCATGCTAACAGAAGTGTTAAGGCTCACAAACGGTACATTGTGTACAGTATTTTTCTTCCTGCTGAGAGAACGATTTCAGAAACGGTAGGCCACGTGTGTAAGTGAAACAAATCAATACCAGGTCAATCGACCACTGGTGGCTTGCAAAAGCGATACGAGTCCTCTGTGTAAACACAAAGAGCTAATGTTTCACGTTTACAGTTCAATATGGCTGTGAAAGCATGCTTAAAGACGAACTCTTGCAGTGTTATTCATTTTGTATGGTTACATGTTGGACATGTGGACAGATTTGTGTTAGCTTGTCCTTGTTAAAAGACACAAAATTACTAATAAATGTTGCAAGTCAAGAATGTTAAATACAAAAGAAATGAGAAACACATTGTGTAGTTACAGTGTTGGAAATCACAACCCACCACTATGAGTTATTATGTTTAATATTGAGTTATTATAATTATTAGCTGATTAGTCTCGTCAATTGAATCGAAAATTCAAATAAATGAGTCTATAAATAACATAATGTGTTCTGTTTGTGGATAACTCAGGAATATAAAGCTTTAACTAGCATCATACATACTGAAATAACCAGTTGAATTTGGTGAGCTGGATTGTGGTTATTAAAAAAGCTCTATACTGAAGGATTTGGAAGAATTTATTTTGCATTCGAACTGGTCCCTGGCTACAAAAAGTTTGAGAAGTAAATGACAAAGTGTCCGGTGCCCGTAGAGTACTTCCAAGTACTTACATTCACACTAATTAGCTTTTTTCTGTGCTGAATAATAAATATGCTCCTCCATTTGTCAAAATTTGACTTCTCAAACTTGTTATCCAGCACTAAATTCCTCTCCTTTCTTCCTTTTTTTTCCTTCCTTCTTCTTTGTCATCCTTCTGGTAGTTTCTTCTGGATTCACTTGTAAAAAACATGAAACGTAGAAGGCGCTCTCTAGCTGTTTGTCCGTTCTGGGCTTCTGTAGTGGCGCAACATGGCGGCTCCGTAGAGGTGGACCCGCTCCCTATGTAGATATAAATGGCTCGTTCTAAGCTTACGAAAACACAACGATTCGTAGTTACAGCTAATTATACACTAATGATAACATACTTATGAATATACTCAGATACTTCCCAAAATGCTGAATCCCTAAGGATGCTGTATTCCGATTGGAACACACTGTCTGTCTGCTGATGAGACAGTTCTTAGTCCTAATCTTAATATTCTAATTTCTCTTACATTGTAGTAAGCCTGGTAAACATGTCACATTACTTGTCATTACTGTATATACTCCTTACATATATTACTTTATTTTCCTTGAAACATCGTCCATACTTTTGTAACACAAACCTAACTGCAATAGGACCCGCAAAAACAATGAACAGATCGGACATTAAGGTATAGATTTTTTCCCTTTTTCCCTCCTTGATTTTGTTTTTGTTAACTCGATTTCTCAAATCTTGGTCTAGTGCCACGTTTTAAAAGACTGCATAGATCTCTCTGTGTATTGAAATATAATATATATATATATATATTTTTTTTATATATTCATTCCTCTCCTTTGAACTTCTCATCCTGGTCAGGGTGACGGTTGATCTGGAATATAATCCCAGGAACACTTTCTGTAACCGTAAAGCAGGAATACATCCCGGATGGGATGCCGGTCAGTCATTAGTCTATTACAGCGCATCATACACACACATTTTGAGACTAATGGGACGTGGGGATCATACGACGCTCCGTACAGACTGTAACTGGAGCTCAGGATCGAACCTCAACACTACCTGATGTGCTACAGTGAAACACTATTAGCGTAACTATGTAGCTTTACAGGAATCTGGATCCAGCCTGCTAATGCATATTGTAGCAGTGTGGAGAACACTCTTTGTTCTTGGGAATCAGAAACATGACAATAAAACCCTGTTGAAATGCCAGACCTATGAACTATTGAACGAGCCACAACTTTTTCCTGAAAGCGCATCAATACATGGCACAACGAAAGAAACCTTGTGTGGAGTTAGAAATCGAAGGAAGAATGTGTAGTCGGACATGAACGTCACCTCCGTGGTAAGATCTCGTTCCTGTTCATGATTACAATGTAGTTACGGGGACCTCTGCTGGTAAGACCCATAATAACACCTCCTTATGAAATGAACATCTACACTGCATCAGGAGGTTCTTGTTAACAGCATTTATGACAAGAAAACCTGTGATTTACCCAATTATACCACACAACTATTGAATTATCGATTCTGATGGATCAGAAAGTGTCGATTCATTTTCTGTAACAGGCAAATTACAGGTTTATATATATATATATTTTGCTGCAGATAATCCACATAAACATGCCATTGTTGATGTGGTGAACATTTTTGATGTTCTGTAAGAATACGCTTTGTTTTTTTGGAATGAGTCTCCAGTGTTAGTGTTTTGTAACAGTCAGAGGTAAAGCTGTAACTTTAAGCTTGGTAACATGACGTACTGTCCAGTTAAGTTCAGGAGAGAGGTCAAAAGAGAGGCGGGGCAGAGAATGACTGTTTAAAGCTGTTACAGTGTAAAACGTAATGTGAACTAAAGGGGGAGTCGTTGATTCTTGAAAACGATTGTTGATATTTGAACAAACGCACATCTCCCTTCTGCGCTCTTTCAGAAGCTCCGCCCCCCAAATTCCTGGACGCACGTTGCCATGGCAACCACGGCAGAAGTGTAGTAGATTAGAATTGCACCTGTAAGGTGTTTAGTGGACGTTCCACAACATGAAACACGACTTTAAAAGGACAAAACAAGTAACTGTCAATACTTTAATGAATAATGATAATAATAATAATAACTAATAAGAGAAATAGAAGCACTCAAGAACTTCTGGGTGTTGATTACTATCACATAACAGTGAGGCGTCTTGTGTTTTAGTCCTTATATAAAATACTATTTAAAGTACTTCATGATTACAGTCTCATATTTGCACTATGATGAGCAATTTTCCAGATCATTTTGCGCTGTGATTTTCTGAAGAGTCTTCAGTCGTTGCTCGTCTCCTCTCTCGGGCAAACTCAATGACCAGAGGCTTGTCCTTCAGCCTGTACCCGTTCACAGTGTCCAACGCTGCATGCGCAGTCTCAATGTCTGTAAAACAATACATCAAAACCAACGAGTTAATGAATCATCCACGCTGATAGTTAAACATCTACAAAAAACGTTGAGTTTCTGGTAATGCGAAGCTATTTACACAGACAGTAATGTTTGTGTACGGCTGATGCTTGATATGCCTTTTCCTACCAGAGAAGGTGATGAAGGCTTGGCCCTTCAGCCTGCCTGTCAGAACGCGATACACAATTGGATTCGTGTCGTCCTTCTGAAAGCGGGAGAAAAGAGCCACAAGCTGAGCCAACGAGGCCCGAGGGCTCATGTTCTTCACACACAGCACCTACGCAGAAAACACACATGGAAGAAAAACCTAGCATTCACACGTTATAGTATAAATGCCCATGTGCGCTCGCACCAATTTCCGAACCGTTCATTCCATTTCTCTTCTTTTTTAAGAGCTGCATGTGAACTGCAATTGCAATGAAAGCATTCACAAAATCCACCCTCCATCCTTTTTACTATGCTGCTGTGAATATTTCTGGGTCACAAAACTACTAACGGAAATCTACTGCATGGCACAGAAGACTGCGATATGCAAACGGGCACTGAAACTAATGTTTTATGATGTTCTCTGAGCCGCTTAACCTCCTAGATATTCTTATAATCACTAATTATTCTAGGGTACTGTTGAGTAATAGGTGAATAATTCAGAGCTATAAAAGTTCACCATGTAACTCCCTTGAGGGGATCGAATAGCAGAAATGGAGCATATATTCCATAATATACTTATGGAATTTATAAGTATGTCCTCATTAGTGTATAATTATCAGTAACTACAAATCGTTGTGGTTGCGTAAGCTTGGAACGAGCCCTTTATATCTACACAGGGGGCGGGTCCACTTCTACGGAGCCGCCATGTTGCGCCGCTACAGTAGCCCAGAACGGACAAACCTCCAGAGAGCGCCTTCCACGTTTCATGTTTTTTTACAAGTGAAAGCGTGAATCCAGAAGAAAATGACACAGAAGAAGAAAGGAAGAGAAAGAAGAGGAATCGGTGTTTGCTGGAGCTGGAGAACAAGTCTGAGAAGCTAAACTTTGCAAAATGGAGGATCGTACTTATTATTTACGGAGTCAAGGGAGTGTGAACGTAAGTACTTACGTTACGTACGTACACGCTTTAATACACAATACACAGGGAGGGGTAAGAAAGGGGCATTATGTGTGTGTTATATATAATAATTCGTTTACTGCCTTTACACGGAAAACCTACATTTGATGGCTCTCCTCGCTGATAGTTCTGAAAGCGTGAAATTGCCCTTATACCATCCTCCGTCTCCCGATTGTTCCTGATCTCCTCATCTGAAATCTCCTCTACTTTACCGCTGACCGTCACTGGACCGCTCTGGCCCTGACCGCAACAAGAGGTCACGCGGCTGATGGGCCGGTCAACTGTTAGTTTCCGTGGAACAGATGATGGTTCTTGATTCTGACCCCGTGTTGTGTCGATGAGTGGTGTGGATTCGTTGCTTATTGATGATTGGCTGTCACAGTCATCGAGAGCATGTGGCTGATCAGACTCTGGGTCTGGACGTGGTGTTCGGTTGCGATCAGATGCGGTCCGGGACGAGAGTGTGACGCTCTCAGAGTCTTTCTGTTCATCTTTGAGGAAGTCTCTGTATAATGAATCCAGTGGGTTTGAAGAGGTCGCCCCCTGCTGGCCATTCTGTGAATCTCCCTCTGTGAGGAACGACACAGGGTGAAAGATGTGCAATATTAATCTTTCTAATCGTTATCCTAAATCCTAAGACATTAGAAATCAGGATGCCTAGCAGGAATCAAATCAAATGATAGTTTGTCTAGACCTAAAAAATGTTGAAGCATAGAAGGGGGGCTGTCAAGCCACTATTTTAAAAGTTAAGATGTCTCTTGAAGCTATTAGCCTGCACTTTGGTTGAGTCCAAACCTCATTTGAAACAAACCACAATTTCAGGAATTAAATCCTATATTCAATAAATACTCCAAACTATCACATGATACATTTAAATAATAATCACTTGGTGGATAGTCAGATTGTGTTTAAAATAAAGGGGATCTGTGTCGTTTGTTTTTTTTTTCTGTCTAGACAAACTTCTTCTTTCTATTTTCTACCTTGATGGTAGAGGGCCGTAAGGAAGCTGGAGCGGTCACTGCCATGGAACAGAGCCTTCTCGATCTCCATCTCTCTCCGTGTGAGAGCTCGGCTGCCCGAAAAGCGCTGGGGACGGGACAACAACTCCGCCCTCGCCGCCATCTTGCCCCAAATGACCTGCAGGCGCTCGTCCCGTGCTTCAGGAGCTGCGCTCACTCCATGATTCTGAAAAAGAAGTTTTAATTGATTCCTGCTTAAATATCTCATACACAACAGTTGTTATGTAGACACACTAAGCTGCTACTTTTCCTCACATCTAATACTACATTTTAGGCGTTTAACGATTCACTCAATTCACGATTGGATTCGAATCATGATAATGGGTTCAAGATTGATTTTGCCACGATATGTTTGAAGAAAAAGAGAATTGAAAGGAAATTTTATAATGAAAAAAAAAATGCAACAATTATTTTCCTATTCTTTATCGACTTAAATATTCCATTTGTTATATATAAAAAAAATATATATACTTTTGTTTCATTTTTTAAATAACCAACAATTATTATTTACAGACATTTGCAAAGGTTGGGTTGAAATATGACGGCATATTAACTAAAATGTTCCTTTTATTAAAGGGAAAAGAAAAAAAAGAGTTAATAACGAGCTTTTTCTTAAAAATGAAGACGTTTGCATCTCTTTTCTTTAGCTTTCAGTCTGTGAAAAGATCGATCCGATTTCTTCTTGAATCTGTTTGTAAATGAGCACAAAAGCTCTTTCCCATTTTAGATCTGTTTTTTTGTGCGTTTTCACGGCATCAGAGTCGCGTTGCTTCCGCCTACGGAAGTTTCACGTGTTTTCCTGCTGTATGTTATTGCAACCACTGCTGTCTAAATAAGGCAACAGCTAGGAAAAATTACAAATAATCGCCGTTCGTTTTTTATTTACATCGATTGGAATCGTCACAAATTTGTATCGTGATTTATCGGTGTGATATACCAGCTTGCACTTTGTAGATACACAATGTCGGATTGTTAACCCAGAGGTTGCTAGTCTCTGGTCTTCAGGACAAAGGAAACTGGCTAACATGACAAGATGAATATTTGCATCTTGTTAACTTCTAGCGAAGAGGCTGGTAAAGGGACGTCTGTTTATAACTGCCATAACGTAAACTACAACAGGAATGAACTCATTTTTCAGGATTCTTTAACATCAAACCTGATGAAAAGTATCGTGTCATTTTTAATGAGTGAAAATAGTCCGCGTTGGCAAACTGCTGTGGCATGAGAAGACTAAAACAGACTTGGGTGGTAACCGCCCTCTGCTGTAACCACATCAAAACATCCCGTTGTATAATTGTTTCCCTAAAGCAGGACAGCACGTTACGTTTCTCTTTACGCCCAGGATTAAGATCACACCAGGTTTAACTGTTTAACGTGGATCGCTGTTTTGATTTAAAGTTCCTATTCTTCTACTGAGACCTCATACCCCATGGGTTTGACTCTGACCTTCCCGCCGCTGGCCTGCACATCCCTGTTCCTCCACAGCTCGATCTCAGCGTCAGTGAGGCCCAGCTCTCTCAGGCTGGCCAGCTCCTTCTCTCCATCCTGCAGTGCCTGGAACTGGGCCAGACTGCGCACTCCTGCCGCCTGTTCGCCAAAAGGCTTGTACAGCGCAGCCGGGGCGAAGCATTTCTTCTTTGCCACACAACTGTCAGGACAAGAAAAAAATTGCTTGTGGGTTTTTGTGTGATCACAAATCATGAGTCATCATGACATGTAACATGTTTATGCAATATTTATTATTCGCCATCCATTCCAAGCACAGAGAAAAGCCATAACAAGAACAAAAGGCTCCATGTTTTAAAACCGTAAACACTTCTATTTCTAGATGTAATAAAATCTCTCTGGCTCCAGGGGTTCTTAAAGCAAAAACTCCACCCTGAAACAGATTCAATATGCTTTTACTGAAACAATTCTGACGCGCTTAGCGGTTGTGGTGCTAACTTGTCACTTGGTGCTGTATTTTTGGGATTCCTTTGAGAAGTCAGTAGTTGGGTGGGCGACACTGCTATCGTGAGCGGCGTTACAATTTAATAAGGGAAAGAATTCAACCGTCTCGAGCGTCTCCTAAAAACAAAAGCGCAAAAGCTTCTTACCCTACCATTTTCCAGCGATGTTTAACATCATATTAATAAGTGATCTAGTGTAGAAATCCCAGAATGCAATACAGCTATACCACACAGTTATGACAGCTTGGCTGGTTAGTGATCTACGAGATGACGAGCGTGATGACGTTGACTGAAGTTGCAGACTGCAGGCTGGACAGAATAAAGGACTAAAGTGCCGCTGCATCACTCTCCTCAGGTAGAAATGAAGCAAGGGCCAATTCTCTTTTGACTGTTACTGGGCTATGTTGAATGGCATTATGGGTAATGTAGAGCAGATTCAAACTAGACCATGTCATCTCAGAATGTAATTAAAGAGCTAATCTCGGACGTCACTGGAAATCACACGTTGGTTATGATTAGAATTATAAAGACGGTCATGCAGGTTGTTTAGGATGGAGCTTAACTTCACGTCTTACTACAGCCGAGACACCTGATCCAACTGCTTGGCTAATTATTAAACCCGTAATGAAGCAGGCCACATGTGTTGAGAATACGTGAAACAGTTCAGGACTGGAGCTGAACCCAAGAAAAGTTGTGGAAACGTGAGAGTCACCGGTCAAAGTCGACGTCTGTATCGAGCTGTTGGAGCAGCAGGTTGTGCAGCTGCCTCTGTCCCTCCGTCTCCTGCTCCTCAGGAACCGGGCTGTCATCACAAACCCGACGAGCGACCCTGCGGAATTTAAAATGGTCTTTTACTGGCAAATTCTCAAAGCTTTCCCATTTAACGTCAAATAACATGAAAAGTGAGGAAACAAATCTTCAGAAAATCAGCTACTCAAAACAGACTGGAAATACGGATGCACGGAAAGACAACACTAACCACACTAGCTTTTTTCAATACATAAGTTTATCATAAGACTCTATCAAATGAATAACTGCATGAGGAATAAATTATTCCATCACTCTGTAACCAGACAGACTAATACGTGGCCATACTTACTCTTATTCCTTCGAATTAAAGGTCCACTATGTAGGATTTATTAGCAGAAATGAGGGATATATTCCATAACACACTTTCATTCATCAGTGTGTCCTCATTAGTGTATAATCAGCTGTAACAACAAATCGTTGTGTTTTTGTAAGCTCAGAACGAGCCCTTTATATCTACACAGGGGGCGGGTCCACCTCTACGGAGCCGCCATGTTGCGCCGCTACAGTAGCCCAGAAAGGACAAACCTCTAGAGAGCGCCTTCCACGGTTCACGTTTTTATAAGCGGCAGCGTGAATTAAAAAGGAAGCACAGGAAGGACGACGAAGAAGAAGAAAGGAAGAGAAAGAAGAAGAAGAAAGAAGAGGAATCTTCTTTGTTTGCTGGAGCTGGAGAACAAGTTTGAGAAGCCAAATGTTTTGAAAAATGGAGAATTATACTTATTATTTAGCACAGAAAAGGCAAGAGGGTGTGAATCTACACTCCTGGGCAAAAAAAATGAGGCAAACCCAATATTGCAAAAACATTACGCTTTTAATGGCCTCAACAAAAATCACTGGGTTTGAGTACTCGGAAGTACGCGATGGGCACCTGACGGCCACCGTACGCGCTAATGCACGCTTGGAAAGGGAGGGGTGAGGGAGGGGCATTCAGGTGGTTGAGTCCTACATAGTGGGCCTTTAATGATCTTCTTTTCACACCTTACAAAGGCGTGGTCATGCACTATGATCTCGATCCTACGTGTCTTCACAGAACTGTGTTTGTTCTATAGGTTTGATTTACAATTCTCAAAGCCTCCCTAAATAATTGCAGCATTATATAAGAATGGGAGCAGACGGGGACACACCCGCCTTATTCATCTTTATGGTATGGACTCACCCACCAACTGACAGACGGCTGGACCAGTCCGTGTAGACATATGATCAGAGCACGTTTTCTTTTTGCAGACACACATCAGTGTGTAAAAATGTTAATAGCTATGTAATACTCTGCTACACCATCAGTACTGTTGTGCGATAGAGTTTGGTTTTTAAGGTCATCCTCTACTGTTTTGTGTTTTAAATCAATCACAGTGATCCTAGAGGAGCTATATTTAATTCCTGATATTACAATGAACCCAAGCTGACTTCATTTAACACTTTTTCATGTTAGCGCTACAACACCAGGCTGTTTTTGATGCATATTTTCATTTACTCTTTGTAATACCGCTTCATAAATATCTACTTTTACATGTAAGAAGCCAACCTTACGATGTGAATCCATCTCCACTGCAGAGAAGTGTGCCAGGAAACTGAATTATCAAATGAAAAATAACATCACAGCTGTAAGATTTTGTCATTTTGCCGTGTCTGCCAGAGAACTGCTCTGGTGAACTACTTGGAGAAGAGGCCTCAAGGCCGTTTAGCCAGAAATCACGGCTGTGTCCCAAACCACACACCGCACGCTGGAACAGTAATGACGCTCAGTGTGCAATAGGCAATCATTTCCCAATTTACATATAGACCGTGCTTACATTATTGCATAATGATCATTTCATGCCAACTCACCTAGTATTCAAAACTTTGTGAATAATTGATCTCAATGGTCTACAGTGATCAAAATATTTGGAAAGAAAAGGCTCTTTCAAAGAGACGGAGAGACAGATTATTTAAATTTTTTCAAAACTTATGGAAAAGTGTCACTCATTACAAATATATAAAAATGTAAGGTCCTAGTTGAGTTGCTATGGAATGAGCCATTATTATCTGTCTTTCAATTTAGTGATTTGTAGGACACTTTTTGTTTACACGTATAGTAATTATTCAAGGGCAAAATATTAGTATTCATTGGTCATGTCATTGTTATGTAACTATGCAGTTGATAATCTTAGGCAAATGTTTTCATTATAACACATCTCTGCACTGTGAGAGAGGCAGAGGCAGCATGAATCTGTGGACCCAGTTCAGGCTGGTGGTGGCGGTGTGATAGTGTGGGGAATGTTTTCTTGGCATACTTAATACCAAACGAGCACGGTCGGAACATCACGGCTTATCTGTAACGTTATCTATAATTTCTGGGTAGATTTCCGCTTCACAGAATCCTCTGTAGTAGTGAGTCGCCATTTTCGATCTGGCAACATATTACGCCATAGATCTTTAACTGTAACCTGAAATTGAAGATATGATCTGTATTTTAAATTCTTTTGACTGATCTGTCCCTTTTCGTATGGTTATTCCATGTGTAATGGACTGAAATCTGCATCAGACATCCCACGGGCCACCACGAAGCAAAGAAAAGATAAGGCATAATTCGTACAAAGCTTCCACCTGTGACTTGTAAATGAAGGAAGAATTCGAGATGGGTTTTGAAGGGATCACTAACAGTGGATCTGCCGAGGTTTTTCTGCACCGAGAGCTAGCAGAGTAGTGATCACATGCTTTCAAAACAAAAAGAAAGAAAACGCACTGCATTCTGGGAAGGGTGAGACTGCCACTTTAATGTTTGTATGTATGTGTTTACTGTATCCCTGTTTCTTGCTTTCTTTGCTATGTGTCCTTTAGCTTTGTGCCACTTTACTCTGTTTTACGTCACTGTAATTGTGATGACTCTGGTCTGTATTTGTACGAACACATTGTCTACTACTTTGTCTTATTGAACTAGTAAAAAAAGACCACACACATGCCATATCCCAACAAATCTGTCATGCGGTCATGTCAACAATTTAATAAAACAGGACAAATAGTTAGAACAAATTCCAAGTGTGTAAAGCAAATTCAGAGAGTTGTTTCTACGTGGTAGAAAAAAGTTGCTGTGAAAAGACGGTAAACTACGCATCACTGAATTTTGTAGAATCCGTCCATTTTTCAAATTTTTTGTCAGAAATGACGCACTTGAGCCACCTAATTAACAGCAGTTTTTTTGGGGTTAGGTGCCTTGCTCAAGGGCACTTCAGGGCACTTCAAGGACACTTCAGCCATGGATGCAGAGGGAAGGGTTCATTCACATTTTTCCTTATGGTCCAGGGAATCAAACCAGCAACCTTTCGGTCCCAAACCCACTTCTCTAGCCTTTAGGCCATGGCTGACCCTAATGATCCTCTAATGGCGAGCTCAGGATCACCACCACCACCACCCACCTCTTCAGTCACCATATCACATCTGAAGGTTTTGCAAACTTTTATCGGCGACAGCTGGGATTCACGGCTAATCCGCTGTTAACGGTGAATGGAGTCGAACCACCATCTCCCCCCCCCCAGCCTTCAGTTGCCCTGTGTGCTTAAATCTTAGAATTGCACCAGGTAACTCAGTCTCTGTAAATCCACTACCCTTTTTTAGTAGTTGCAACCCCTTAACGTGATTGTACATGGTGTAGCCTAGCATCAGTTTCATGTAACGTTAGCTATATGTTAGTGTATGTAACGTTACATTACAGCCTAGCTCCCTGAGCGGTATCCATAGGAACGTACGCTGCAACGCTAGGGGCGTGGTTTCGGCTCTTTCGGACACGCCCCCAGCGTCTCAGAGAAGCAAATACTGCTTGATTTTTCAGTCAGCAAAAACAAAAATTTGTATACACACTTCAGGAAAAGAAGAATTTGTATAAATATTTTAATACTAAATTTATTCAGACATCACGAGATTCATACAAGTTCGCTTTGGCCTCTACAGTTACAAGAGGTGCTGAAAGTGGTGGCCGTTAGCTTCCGGACATTTATGTGTACAAGTGTTCCTGAAGTGTGGAGACATTTTTTTTGGGCTGACTCTGTACAACTTAGCGATTTGTTTTAAACAATTCAAATTCGGCTTGGTGTTTAATAACACATTTTTCTGTGGTCTGACAAACTCGGAACACATCCGGCTTTACACGGTCTTCAAAGCTAACTCTGTGCACACCTTAAAGACACCTGTAGCATTAAAAACAAGCTCGTGTACCGTACAAAGAACTAAAATGCGCAAGCATACTGCTATAAAAAGTCACCATGAGGTAAGACATGAAACACTATCTACACGTTTGCTACTCACCGCTTCATATTTCCGGCATAAAACCACCACTTCCTGTTTACAGCGGAAGTATTGTCGTCGAAACAGAGCACTCTGGGATATGTAGTTACATCTGTTTTGGAATCTTTCATGATCGTCTAAGAGAATACAGCGCGTGTGATCGAAGGATACAGGATAGAAATACCTTGCTGTGATTCATTTTAGTTTAAACAATAAATAGCATTTTGGTTTAAACTTGATTAATGGAATAATTAAATGTAGAATCTCTCCACACACATGCATTAAATATAAATAAATATTAAATAAAACATGATGACATCATTGAACTTAATAACATGATCCTTATTACAGATACAGTTTTTTACAGTTACAGTTTTCTTTACCTGGTAGCAGTGCTGGCGTCAAGGTTTATATTAATCCACTCATCGAGACATGTTATCGTTTCCATAGTAACAACTCTGTCACATGGACTTGTATGATGGACGCTACACGTAATCTAACGCTAAAAATAAACCGATAAATATGTGCTTTAATTTAACAAGAAATAAAATAATGTTATGTTAATAGACATCTAATTGAAATGTATAGATGGAGTCTCCAGTGTCAGAGCTTTGTAACAGTCAGTATCTTGTCTGAAAAATGGAGGACAGAGACTGCACTTGTGAACATTCTCATAAAACAGCATGAGCCGGATTTTGAGCGTAGGGCGAGACGGTGGTGCAGTGGTTAGCGCTGTCGCCTTACGGCAAGAAGGTTCTCCGGGTGCTTCGGTTTCCTCCCACAGCCCAATGACATGCAGATTAGCTCAACTGGCTAACTCTAAATCGCTCATAGATGTGAATGTGAATGGTTGCTCTTCTTTCTGTTAGCCCTGTGATATATTGGCGACCTGTTCAGGGTGTAACTCCGCCTCTTTTACCCGAAGTCACCTGAGATTGGCCCCAGCTTCCCCGAGACCCTGACGGATAAGCGGCGTAGATAATGGACGGATGGATCGATTTTGAGTGTTTATGATGTTATATTGTGCACTCGGAAATGATGCCATGACAGTCCTTGCTAATGCGAACTCTGAAGTGTGGGGGACAAAAAATCTTAGAATCTTATTCACCTACTTAAATGTTAGACTTAATTTTGACATCCATCTGTCCATTATGCACCAGCGTGTTGCACCTAATCTTGACAAATTTTGAGAAATCTTACTTAATGTATCTTTAAATCTAGTTACAAAATATGGAGTATTATTATTATTACCCGTCCATCCATTATCTATAGCGCTTTATACGTCTGGGTGGCGGGGAAGCTGGAGCCAATCCCAGCATCTTCGGGCAAGAGGCGGGGTACACCCTGGGCAGGTCGCCAGTCCACCACAGGGCCAACACGGACAAACAGCCACACACGCTCGCATTCACACCTATGGTTTGACCTAATCTGCATGTCTTTGGACTGTGGAAGGAAACCGGAGCACTCGGAGGAAACCCACGCATTCACAGGGAGAACATGCAAACTCCGCACAGAAAGGCACCCTGGGTGACCCGGAAATCGAACCCAGGACCTTCTTGCTGTGAGGCGACAGTGTTAATCATCACACCACAGTGCCGCCTTCATTATTATTATTATTATTATTATTATTATTTATAGATATAAAATTGTAATAGCAGCAGTGTAAGAGCAATAAAACACTCCAGGATGCAGTGTTTCTTCAGGATGGGCCCGTTGTTGATTATTTTCCTCTAACAGCACACCCTGAAGTGTTTCATTCCTCACTTTAAGAAAATCAGAATGAATTTGAGGAAGTCATGAAGAGCAAGAGCATCCGGTGCGCGATGACGTGATTAGGTGAAAGGATAAGGGTGTGTTTGGTGAAGCTGTTGGATTAAAGGGTTGGTGTGTGTGTGGGTGAGTGAGTGAGTGAGTGAGTGTCGGGCGGAGGGGTGGAGACGCAGGGTGGGGTCACACAGAGGCGGAGGAGAGAAGCAGAGAGAGAGACTCTGCCCAACCCCGAACACGGCAACAAACCCAGCTGCTGAAACGACGCCGCGCACAAAGCAAAGCGGATTGTTTTTGTTTTTCTTTCCTCCTCACAAACACACACACATCCGGGCCGACATGATCAAGGAGACTCTCTGAGACCCGAACCGACGGGCTTGTTCTTTTTTTTTTTCTTTTTTTTTTTTTTTTTTTTTAACATTTTCTTTTCCTCCTCCGAAAGCTGGAGCTTAAAAAAACTTGTTATTCAAATCCAGCACCCCGCCCGCCGCACTCCACCCCTCTGTACCGCTGCACCCCAGCCTAGCTACCGAGATGCACACGGAGGCTCGCAATAACAAAGTAAGTCCTTTATTTCTATTTGGTTGACTTTCTTTTAGCTCCTGAACCTCGTTCCTGGCTGTCAGGCTCACTGGAAGCAGCCTAGGCACTTTCTCAGACTAAACCAGCAGCCTTGGATGGAGATAATAACATTATTAGCAGTTATTCAGGTGACAGTAAATCACCTAACCGATTAGCTAAGCTAGCGTTACCGCTCTCTACCTGCCTCTTAGCTTAGCTATGACTATAAAGCTGAACTGCATGGAGCTCATTTCAGTAAAGCCGGTGTAGAATAGCCAGTATAACCCTCAAGACAAATTTTTAAACATTTTTTTTCATTTCCATTCATCCTCCTATCTTTCTTTCTTTCTGTCCATCTCTGTGTGTGTGTGTGTGCGTGTGTGTGTGTGTGTGTGTGTGATATCCGTGTCCGTTCGTCGTCCTCATCGTTGCAGGTTTTTAAAGTGGTGAAATGTGAGGCAGGAAGGAAACCCAGGCAAATGCAGCTCGCTCGCGAGACACCATCTTAGTTTCTTAAAGAGACAGTAACCTTCAAGCGCAGAGCGGAAATGTAGTCATGCTCATCTCTGTACAAGTGTGTGGGTTGAAACATTTTCACTTTTGCTTATTTTTTTCCCCTCCACTCAACGGCAACTCATTTATATCTTTGCAGCTACGCTGTGTTTAGTTTCCTGTAAATGCTGCGTCTGCGCGGTTACTCTAGTGAGGAGGAGGATTTTTAACCGTTATGTTCCTCATTAAAGGAAAACTTCACCCTGAAACACATGAACTATATTTATATTAAGATATTTCTGAAGTACTTAAAAATGCTGCTGCTGACTTGTTGTTTGACTGGGTATTTTTGTTATTTCTGTCAGAACATGGAGGCTGTGTGCTGCTCTGACGTCATTGGTAAGGGCCTGTCGTTAGATTGACCACGCCCCCTTTTGGGTGAACGCATTTTCGCAATGCTTGCGTACTTGGACTCGCTATTTTGAGCGTATAAGTGCGTTCACACCGAGAATTAATGCAGCACGCAGTGTGCTAACACTGCCTGGATGGTGCACTCGAAACGTTGAGTGTGCAATGATGCACTCCCACCAGTCGCCATATTGGTTATATAAGGGGGGGGGAAGAACCAACCCATTTTCAGCCAATTGGAGGATTGCATCACGTCGACACAGGTGGCGACGTGATTTCCTCATCACGTGAAATATCTATGCACGGAAGTGAGGAACGTTAGAAATTGCTTTACTTTACCAAAGAGCACAGGACAGCCAGAGAGGTACAGAGCGCGTACAACAATAAGTGTACGTCTAATATTGTTTTCTCTATAACGACGCCAACATCGGCAACGACTTGACAATCTTTTGCCCGACTAAGCAAGATGGTGTTCTTATGCTGTTAAATATGCAAATTTGCTTTTACTGTCTCCCAAATGCAATTAAAAACAGCAGGGGCATTACACAAGGGCGAAGGACTAAGATGTGTTGCTCTAATGAATTGCTAGTAGGCTTTGGACGATCGATGATCGCACCAGTGGCCATCAAGGATTATCTAAGTAATTGTGAGGATGCGTCGTATCTTCAGCTTTAAGATTGACAAAAATGAACTGCATCGTAGCTCGTAATATTCGCTTTGTACGCTGTGTGAGCTTTAATGCTGAACGGATAAACGCGTCAACATCTTCGCTCGCAAAATGTGAACAGAGATTTAAATTCAGAACAAAAAGTGTCGTTTATCGAGGCGACTTCGCTATACGATCATGGAATAACTATCGCCGCTGCTTGTTATTGCAGAACATGGACCGTTTATATAACGTTATCGGAATTGTAGCTAACCACTCGTTACGTTTATTTACAGTCCCGCCTTCAGTTGTCCAAGTGTTCCTGACCAACAAGTAAGTGAGCAGGAAAAAAATTAAAACCTGACCAAACGAATCTGGTTTCGGGTACTTTTTTCGCTGTAATGACATGCCTACGACACGTATCACATATGTCTGGCCACGCCCCCTTTTTTATTTCTTTAAGCAGATCGTACACACGCTATCAGCCTGGGGCATTGTGAGTAATGTAGGCTGACATATCGATGAACGGCATGTAAGCAAGCAAACAAGAAATAGTCTACTCGGAGTTTCGTCACATTAAGAAATCTGAGAGGTTTTGGCGCTCACGTTAACGCCGAAGATGGACACGCGAGTCGTTCAGTGAGGATTCTTTATTTAAGTCACGACTGCGGACGTACGAGTCTACGTAAATGGACAGCGATTAGTACTTGCCGGAGATTGTAACGTGTACGGCTGCTGTATGATCTCCTGACAAAAGGCTACCTTTACTTTTACCCACCTACAGCCTTTTGTGTAGATCATGGTAAGCACACCTTAACAACCAATCCTGTTTGTTTTTGTTGCTGTACTGTATGAGACACCCTTAGAAGTAGATTCTTCAAGGGGTGGAATCACTAAGCATGCACACACACATACACACAGAGGAGTGGATATGCTGCAGCAGGGCTTGGCTTTGGTGGAGTCGCTGAGGTGTACACATCGACGTGTTGCTATTGGAGGAAGAGCGAAGTGTTCCAGCCCGGGTGTGCCAAACATCTGGTAATCATTAACAGCCCTGGACAAACTTTACCCAAACTGGTTAAACACTCTGCGCCTATCCGCCTGTCCCAGCCCAAGGGTGTAGTTGCAGCAGCATTGTGCTGAGAAAGCATCACAGGTCGAAGTGTCTACTTCTGAAGGGAGTTTCTGTTTTAGGCATCAACAGCGTCAGGGTCTGCTTCTGTACCAGAGAGGACAGTTATTTTTAGGAGCCGGGCGTCTGCAGCGTGCTATCTCTGGGTGTGACCGAGCTTGCGTTTTTCTTTAACAAGACGAAGCTCATCCACACACCGCGGTCTTCGGTGCAGTTGAAGATTTATCGTTTTCTGAAATAAATAATCGTATTCGTTAGGCTTTCAGATCTGAAGCCCAATCAGTATTTTGAACATGTCCGAAAGCCTTTTATTATCTGAAAGGATTATCAGAAGGTTTTCAGGCATAGCTGAGCGTCAAGCCGTCTTCCTTTCGCACGACATGCGCCCTGGGGTCGGGGTTTTTTTTCAGGCGTGCTGAAGAAGACCGCTCACTTTGGACCAGGTTAGAGCAGGGCCGGCTGATGCGGTGCAAGGTCGGCGCTCAGAATGCGAACGGGGAAATCGATCAGCTTAATGAGACACGTCATCTGCGGTAACGGACGATTCCGGAAGACTTGAGCGTTGCCGTCACCACCGCTCCGTTAGCATTGTGGTCTGTGTCAAGTGACGGAAGTGTCTGCCTTTCACTGATCATTTCTCCGATTTGACACCCCGCTTGCTTACTCTGACCGCAGCGAGCAGGTAGGGAACCGAAGCTCTGAGCTCCTGAAGACCTCCCGAGAAGCCCTCAAAGAAATGCAAATTCCAAGGAAACCTCGAATCTCAAGGGTCTGCTCTGTAATCGTTATTGCCTGTTCTCATATCAGTATGTAATATCCTAATTATGAGTTTGGATGGCCATTGTAAGGAATAACAAACGTCTGAGATTGTCATTGAGCGTTGAATGAGTGGCCTGATGTGCGACAGCTGTTCGGAGTGCCGCAATTCCAGCTGTAATTCAAATGATAGGGTTGTGTTAGCGTGCTCGTTCTATTACATTACTGTTTCTATAGTAACAGCTCATTAACAGGAAGGTTTTTTTTTTTTAATTAGCTGCATTTTGTCATATTAACTTCAAAAGATAGAGAGGGGTTGGAAGCGAAGTCGGTGAAGGAACAACTGCTTATAGCTCAAACCCGTTTACCTGTAACACACATTATGTGGGGCAATTCAGTATATGGATTGCTTTCATCTTTGAATGACATGACAATTCTAATTTAATTCAATCTCCTTTCACGTGAGTTGTGAGCATTACGAGGTACTTATCCAGAGATAGCAACATCGGTGTCCGCGCTGTGTCCTGCAACCCAGTTAATAATTACGAATAACGGCCGCATAATTTAGTTAGCAGCGTAACATCCACCTAGTGTCTGAAGCGTATCATCAGCAGTCTGTTCTTATCCCCTGGTGATGCATCGAGGTGCTTGGACCCCTAAATATAATAACATCGACGCTGAGGGTTTCCATCAGCAGCTGTGTTTCCATTAACCAGCTTAATGCGAGAAAACACCTACCGTCAAATATCTCAAAAAAAAATGTTTTGCGCTCGCATGAGGTGGTTTTTCGGACAATAAAATGAAGCAATATTTCCCCAAACTGACGCGGAAACACGTTTTTCGCATTTAAGTCGGACGACATGAAATCCGCAATGGAAACATGGCTCCACCTTGTACTGCTTCCGTCACTCGTTAATAAATGAAAAATTGTAAATGCTAGCGAATCGCCGCGGTACAAGAGGAATAAAAGACTGCTGTTTCAGGTGGTAACCTTTCTGTCGTGGATTGTTGCCCTTTAACCGAACACAACTAATATAAGCTCAGCTAAGGGAATTCGCTTGTGGTAATAGCGTGTACTGTACTGTAGAAATGGTGGCTAGCGTACTCCGAGTATTACTTAAGTAGTACATCATAAAAATCCAGTTTCATTTTTCCTCGGACTGCTGTGTGCAGCGTCAGGGCCGTCCCCAGGTACACAAGACTGCACATGTAGCCGGATGATGGCTGATATTGAGGTGAAACCTTCCTGAACGTTTGGCTGGACTTGGATTCTGGGGTAACTGTTCGCTGTCAGCCGCTTCAGGAAGCACAAACGGACACAACGTGTTTACACCGCAGCGGACATCAGGAATTTAAGAATTGTTTCATGAATTCTTTTCATCAAGGTGGAAGGAAGGATCAGTGATGCGATGCGATGGGCGGTTTTAAGGAAGCGTTCGCGTTTTCCCCCTCCTCTTCCCTGCTATTGGAATGTGCGAGGCCGGGCCGTATAGAATCGGGCGCGTGTTTGTGGGAGAGGAGTGTATTCGGGTTCGAGGATATTGTCCGTGTCTCCCCAGATCCGAGGCGATGTGACAGAACGATCCCCCACCACTGCGGCACAATCATTAACCAGGGAAAGAATCTCGTCCCCATAGCAACCCCAGCAATTCTGCCAAACTGGCTGCAATGAAGAAAAAAAAGGGGAGCGGAGGGGGTGGGGTGCTCAGGGGTGGAGAGGGTGTGTCCGTGTGTGTGTGTGTGTGTGTGTGTGTGTGTGTGTGTGTGTGTGTGTAGAGGTGGGGGAGGCCATTACCGTTGAAGCAGCTCAGTTTGGGAGGCCGATGGCAGTGGGCAGTGTAGAAACAAATCCCAGGCTTTTTTCTTTTTTTTTCTTTGCGTGTGCGCATAAATTATATTCAACAATGACACGAGTCACAGCGTCAGCGTGTCGCCGCGTCGCTGCTAATGTTATTCTGTGGAAGTATAACAGACCGAGGACTCAGGTATTCATTCTGGGAATAAACAGTCTGTGGCCCTGTGCTGACATCACTGGTTCCTCTGTCTCTCTCTTCCTCTCTTACCCTTGCTCGCTCGCCCACTCACTCGCTCGCTCGCTCTTCCTGTCTGAGGTGTTGATCTGCCTCAAAGATCCCCGAAGGGCTTGTGAGAAAGAAACTGATAACTAGTGTCTCGCCGACATCCAGAAGATTGTTAATTCTGTAAAGTGTACGTTTTCGCTGAAGCACCAGTAATCAGATCCTCACCATGATTTAGTGAATTAGTCAAAGCTGATCATGTCTTTTTTTTTAATATATGCCCAATACTGCTTACAAATCAAGCGTGATAAGTGCGTGCGTGTGTGTGTGTGTGTGTGTGTGTGAGGGAGGGAGGGGAGGCCTGTGGGAAGTAGCAGCAGGCCTTTGCGTCAGCAGGGTGTGGTGAGATAAGAGCTCGCTGTCTCTGCCTCTGTCGTGGCGACTCTGCCAGCCATTTGGGAGACACTCCTAGGGGTGTGTGTGTGTGTGTGTGTGCGTGCATGTGTGTGTGTGTGTGTGTGTTTATGTTAGCCTTTGTGTCTGTTAAACTCTTGAATCCCAGCTGTCATCTTGGGAACTGTTAAGCTCCGACCCATGCTAGAGTGTTGACGTAATTTTACTGCAGAAGTGACAAGCTAAAACACACTACTGCCATTCAGCGTGGCACTGTGCGCCTTCTCTGTTTCGTCTGATCACGTGACTGTGTGTAAATGTGACACTTCAGGCCTCAGTGACCTTGTACTGTGTATGTTCGAGTCCATTTTGCGACTATTTTTATGTTGGTTTAAATGTTCTAACTCTGTCAGCGCACACACATCAGATCAGGTGCGAGACAAACCGTCGCATGCATTTCTTTACAGACTTCTTCCTCCATCTCATGTTTTGTAATTCGAGGTCACGGCTCTATCTCACGCCCAGCTACATAGGAAGGGTGGGGTGTCGGAGAGGACGTCTCGGCTCAGCTGCGCATTCGCGCACGCTGTGTGGAAGAAGAGGTTAAGGGAGACCTCAGTAGCGTACCACGGACTTTCAGTGCAGATGAAATCTCTCAACTGGCCAAAGAGAAGACAGAAGTGAAAGTGTGCAGATGGAGAACCACCGAGTTATATGAAAGGCGAACACTGTGGGAACGTAACAATAACGAGCATTATGCACGTTTGACACTGTGTGGTGGGTTTAGACACTAAAACCACAGGCGGTAAAGCTAAGCTGAAATCAAACAGACCTGTTTTTTAACCTTGTTGGTTCGTATCTCTGGTCATATCGCAGACAGTCACCCGAAAGATGAACGTTTTTGGCTCTGGATTAGAAGAAATCCAAAATAACCCAAACTAATCTGTGTCCCAATCTGAACTGATCTCGTCATCGGAAGGAAAATTCACCAACAATACCCAGTCGTCTTTACACCTACCCCTGGCTATCCTCATGAAAACTTATGCTCACGCCACGTTCTGGAAGAAAGAAGAAACCGGTACTTTTATTTCATGCGGCGTTTAATAAAAATAACGGTCAAATTAATGAAGCGATTCAAGTTAACCTCCAAAAAGCCGTGCAGTCGGGAACTGCTGGGTGGCAGTGGCAATCGTCAAAACCCGGCTGGATTCTGCAGTAATGACCGCTTGATGAGAGCTCCCTTTTCCCCCCAAAAAAACAAAATTGCCTTTTTGACTTTAAATTTTTTGGATGGATCACTGTTTTTGAAAGCGTCCATAATAAATCTAGTTAACCAGTGTTCACCGTGGATGTGTCTAATGGCAGCTAGGTCAGCTAGACGCTGATAGATTTTGCTTCATATTAATAAACTCAAAGCAATCTTGATTGACCGTGAACCCGGATAGCACGCCAAATCGGAAGGACTTCCAGGCAGAGTTGGTACATATCGGAGAGACGTCGGAAAAAACACGTGCGCAGACCGTTCCAGATTCGTATATTGGTAGTCTCGTTTTCCGTTTTAGTCGATAACGTGTTCTGATGTTGAAATGAAGACCAACTATGCAAAATGCGTAAAAGTTATCAGGTCTAATAATTAATTATATATTACGAGTAAACGTCCCCGGATAGTACTTAGTCCCCGTTCTGCTTAGTACACCCCAAAGAAGGAGAAGGACGTCGAGTAAAACATCACAGGATGCCCATAAAGGGAGAAAGACATCAGAAAACGGACATATGAGAATCCAAAGAGGACTTGTACCTTTAAGGGAGTAATGCAGAAATCCAGAGGGAGAGTCCTTGCTCTACAGCCTTCCTCTCTCTCTTTCTTTCTCTCTCTCTTTCTGTTACTATTGCCTATGTATCACCCTCTCTTTCTCCCTCCCTCTATTTCTCACACACCCCACACAGCTGTGACCTTACATGTGTATCCTCTCTCTCTCTCTCTCTCTCTCCCCCCCCCCCACTCTTTCCTCTTTCCCTTGGACAGCCACGTTGTCTCCACAGAGGGACACAGTGACAGCACTGACCGGTACAAAGAACAAAATGTGCCCCAGGGCCCAGCAGACTGCATTAAAGTTACGCTGCCCTGACATACATATGCCTACACACATGTACATATGCAAAACCCCCTCACATCCACCATTTGCTCAAATCCTAATCTTAGGCATGATAAATGAACACAATCCTGCACCGAGAGTTGCTTAACATCGCTTAAACTACTTCCCTTTTAGCCTGTAGTCTTTGTGCACCATATTAGGCTGTGCACCTTGTTGGAGAAGCAGCGCTGGAGAAAGCAATGACAAAAATAAGTTCACTTGTCAGTCAGCGGCATCATGGAGGTCAGTTCACATTTCGGTCACGAGCTGCAAAAGGGCCACGTCGGTCGGGTTTCCGGGCAGCGATTATTGCCAAGCCCAATTGCGAATTGTGAAGCCGATTACGGATATCTTAAACTAACGCTGCATTTATACACATGCTACATGCTAATCCGATCCAAAGTTACGCGCATGCATGGTGCGAGGCTCGGTATCAACGTTGCCATAAAAACGGGAAGTGTGAGTCGGCGCTCGTAGTGTTGGCGAGTTTTAAATCATCTCCATCTAAGAAAACCGTCATCCGAGTGCGGTTTTTAAACCAGCATTGAGAAGACGAGCTGGTGACCGTAGAGAAGTTGCTCAGGATTCCATAACCGCCCGACGTTCAGGATCATGGACGCTCCGTAAAGCGTGTCCTCACTGGATTTCTGGCGAATATTAAACGTCGAACGTTACCGAGGTCAACGCCCATCTTGAAAAACATTAGCATGATGCTTATCTCATCACCCGTCCAACCTTACATACTGCAGATTAAAATCTGTGACATGAGCTGTGCTTTCTTACGTGACCGCTTTATTGCACAAGGAATGCATTGTGACTTGAACACACTTCATGCTAGCCTCAGTAATCCTCAATCGTCAATTTAATAGATTATGGAACAGGATTACCGATCTCACTCGATTGGATTGAATATTCATTCGAGTTGGCCTCAGTCGTTTACATGAGCCTTTTTTTTTCCAACTGAGCTTCGGGTTGGATTATTAATGGATTATTAGGCTGCGTGGGAACGTAGCCAGCGGTGATGTTCTGCAGAATTTCCCTTTCTCCTAACCTCCCTAGACCCAAAAGTGGATCATTATGCATTAGCTGGCTTTCCTAGCTCATGCGAAACTTCCAAAATGCCAAAATCAAAGTATGCCGGTGAAAGCATTCTCACCAGGAGTTTCCGTGAGTCTTCATCTCTAAAGGCTATTCCTAATGTTAGTGGGAACTCTCAAACCGCTGCATGGGTTCACTGAAAGCGTTACAGGTATGTATATGGTTTGTAGTTGCATGACATGATAAAAAGGATTATAAGTAAGTATTAGACAGAAACTCACATTAGAAATGCCAGTGAGTCTGCTGTATGTTGGCAGTGCTCGTTAGAGGACTTTGGGCTTCCTTGTCCACAATATCTCTACAGCACTCCCACCCCTTTTTCCACTGGCATTGATTGTAGGGAGGTTGAATTGTTGACCCCAAACCAGTCCCACCCCTCCTGTCAGAGCTGTCACTCACAGTCCCTCGCGCTCTCTCTCTCACACCCCACCCCACCCAACCTTCCAGATGGTAGTGCATGTGACGGGTAACTCTTGCTCTTTGCAACTTAAGCTGACTTCTGGCTTGGATTCACGATGGAAATATGGAAACCAGGTATAGGGGGAGGTCAAATGCCTGCTCTTTTTCCTGCTCTGTAAAACTGCCCCATAGGACCCAACCCAGCAAACTCCCCCAGAGTGGCGGTGAGAGGGTGGGGTGGATTGGTGTGGGGGTCAACTCGGGCCCCATGCCAGCATGAAGCGCACTCTCCAGCTCAGGTTACTCGATTGTGCAATGTGCTGCTTTGAACGCACACAAATTGAGTGCCCTAAGAAGTTCACGCCCTTGGCCTCACGTGGTGAGTTTAGCCACTTTCGGTTTTGTTTACGAACTTTTCTTCAGTCAATGGACTTGAACAGCTTTACAAGCAAAAGGACAATGATCAACTTCTGCTGATTGTTGGTTTGGTTTTCAAGAAGTTCTTCGAGGAAAGGAGCAGTCATAACATTTTGGCCTGGTGATCCTCTTAGAAAGTTTCAACACTTCTTTGGTACAGTGGTGGCCTGATCTCATTCTGATGGGCATTTGGAATGACTTGAAAAACAACATACCTCTAACTAAATGCAAACATCGTCTTGCAAAATAATTTTTTTTGTCATGCTATCTGCCTCAAAGTCAGGTTTTGATAATTGAGAAGTTTTTAATTGCCTTCCTTAAGTTACATTACTTCAGTTCAAAAGCATCTGCCAAAAGAATATCCACAGTGACTTACACGAGGCAGGATGCAATCCAAACCTAGAGTCAAACAGCTGAGAGATAAAGGTCTTGCTCAAGGGCACAGCTGTGGCTTTCTGGCTGTCCATGGATTTGAAATTACAGTCTTTCGATTACCACTTAACCACTGACCTACCACTGCCCCAAAGTGCAGGCCAGGTTTGCAGTCAGTTAAGTCTTTTTTTATGGCGAATGGGGCTTGTTAGATTGATTCCCCTCCCAGGTTATCTGTGTTAAGCGCATGTCTTGCTCTTTGGAATTAATGGGATGCAAAGTTCAGTAGTATTGACATACTGACGTCTTCAGCCTATAGAACTCAACGTTTTCCACCAACTGGTATGGCATGGTACAATAACAAATTCATAATCCCACTATTTGTTTGTTTTTATATTACTAGTGGATGTGGGACCAGGGGTATCATGGGGGAGCCTAGAAAATGGTGCAATTGTTGGTCAATTTCAATCTTCAGATCAGCCAGATCACCATTTTGTGTAAACCCTAGCTTCCCGGAATTGCTTTTCTGACGTATAGTATAGTATAGTAAAGTAGTGTCTTATTCCCATCAAGTATAACATTGAAAACATGAAAAGCTCTGTTTGGTTGGTGGGAAAGGAACAAGCCTTGATATGTGGTCTTCCAGAAAGTCTAGCAAATAATTTTTGTGTGTGTTTGTTGGAGATGGGGAGCCAATTGGTGCTGTGAAGAAACTAGAACATCATTTATTACTGTATCTTCAGTAACCTCTTTCTCCTGATCAGGGTTGCGGAAGATCTGCAGCTTATCCTGGGAATACTTGGTGCAAGATGGGAGAATTCACTCCAGTTGGGATGCTGGTCCAGTGCATGGCACCATTACACACTTACACACGCTCGTTTATGCCTTCCTAGGGGCAAATTACCGTAGTCAGTCCACTTGTCTGTGTGGTTTTGGTCAGTGTGAAGAAACGCATGTGATCATGGGGAGAACATGCGAAACTATGCATGCCACCCAAAATAATTCATAACCGCAACAAGGTTCTGAAACATAAGGCACTTTCCTGCCACACGGTTTTGGGGAATTATTGAGGGGAACTACCCTTTGGGGAGCTCCCCCTGAGAAATGCATACCTTCAAAGGTTTTTTTTTTCCTGTTTGCATTCGCACCGCCAATAGGAACACTGAAGTGACGTAAGCCGGCCACCAGTCGCTATAGCAACATCAGGAGTTTGTTGTTTGTTTTGGTATAAAATTTGCGTCTTGTCTAGCAATGGTTGTGTGTTGCTGTGAAAACAGCTAACTAGCAGCATTTGGATTTAAACTCGTCCTTGTTCATGCTCCGTGTTTTGGTCGCGTGTTTCTATAGAAACGGATCATTCCACTGCGCCGTAGAATGGGACCAGTGAGTGTTACATGCTGATGGAAAATTCTTTATTTTACACCAATTCATGATGGAAAATGGTTGGTGATTGCTTATAATATGTTTAGCTAACATGTTTAGTGTGGATTGTTATTTTATAATGCGATTATTTTTGCGATAGCTTTAAAAAAAAACATGGCCAAGAATGTTTAATTCAATTGAGATTTTCAGATTTCGCTCAGACGTGTCAAAATTGTGTTGCATTTCCTCCATCGCGTGTAAGCCTGGACTTCACGGTCAGTCCATTTGTTTGTGGTTTTTGTCCAATTTAATTCTAATGTTAAGAGCCGTTGTTTACATGGCTAACGTTTTACACAGATTTTTTTTTTTAAATGGTGGTTCCCAGTGCTGCATTGACTCATGTATTTGAGGAATCAAAATACACTTGTGTCTGGACCAATCACCGTACACTTACATCACTCATGGTTCCTCTTATGCTGGGAGAGTAACTAATCTGAAGTAGGAGCTAAAAAAGTCCCACAAAACCATTCTAAGAACTGTCCTATAGTTCGGACACTCAAAAATGGCGGTACTTCCTCCAGCCGTTCTAAGAACTATGAAAAAGTGCCTAAGACCCCGTTTACACTTGGTAGTGAAATGTGTCTTTGGTGATCTGATCACAACTAACCCTATCACTAAATACAAGTATAAACGGCCTCCAAGACGCATTCACTCAAACCACTTGCCGAGGTGGTCTGGGATGCATTCGACCACATACCTCCTGTAGTGTAAACACTGATGCGTCCCTGAGCATGGACGTAACAGGAAAATACGCTATTAATGCTGGACGAGGTGTTGGGTTTGGTACGAGCGTGTCACACTAGAAAAATTAGAAGATAGAAGATAATAAAGGTATGTTGCAGGTTTAACATTGTAATGTAAGCTTTGACCTTCTGGCAGAAGTGATGTAGGCAGTAAGAATCTGAACCAAAGCTAGACACCTTGGAGACGCATGATAGACAGAGGTGTAAACGGCGACGTGTCTCGACTGTCCACTTGTGATCTGAATGCCCAAGATGCATTTTAAAACCAGGTGTAAACAGGGCCTAAGGCATGAAAGCACGAACAGTGGGGTCAGCTGAGAGCTTTTACTCTGCAATGAAAAACACAAGCACTCAAACGGGTACATATTGTTTTGGTCCGTACTTTGCTGCTTGTTCCACGTTGTCCTGTGTAAAAAAAAAACAAAACAAAAAAAACGCTCCACCGGCCAAAGGTTTCGAGATACCATTTCCTAATGTTTGAAGTTCCTTCGGAGGGGAAGGAGGCAGTGCTGTCAGGTGCACTGGGTGGGACTGGATTGAAATGTTTGCGAGTGGTGTCCAGGAAACTCTACAAACTTCTGGGAGGTCCTGCAGAGCTTCCATGAGAAACGCCCGGAAAAACTGACCGATCGTTTGGATTGAGGAAGAAAATATTCATTTATTAAGGACATTTTTATGGCTCCTCATTCTTCTGCCATGCAGTTTTTATTTACTGTACTAACATTTAGCATAAATAACAGCACACAAGAATTTGAGTACCGATATCTGTTCTGTCTACCATGTGATCATCTGAGTTTTAGGTTCCTTGCTGTGAGGCACGGAGTGTGCAGTTCTTTGTTATGACATGGTGTATATATTGTGTAGAAATCTAATTGTACTCATTATTGGCTCTTATGTTCAGTTTAGTTATTGGCAAAGGATCAGCTGAATGACCAATCAATAATGTTTTATGTAATTAGACATTGCATTGCAGTGAAAGTAATGGTACAGTTGCTTTGTGTTTGTGATGCGAATTTAATATTCTGTTAATATGTGGAATTTTAGTCAGACGTCCGTTTCATCCTGGGTGTCTGTTTCTCTAGGTCCTATACGATGCTGATCAGAGATCTGAGTATTGGTCAATATCAAATACAGAATAGATATCGATGTCGTCAGAGCGGATTCTCTGTAACCCCGCCTTTATACGCTTGTGTGAAACATCGCAGGTGTGATGGAGGCATGATTTAAGATGCTGTTCACGTGTATGACATGAACCATGCTAAAAGACATGACATGTTGTTGTTTTTTTGTCCATGTTTTGGCTCAATACTTTTATCAGATCACTTTCCAGATTGCTTAATAAATAACAGTAAATCACTGTAAGGTGTAAGTATTGGTTTGTGCTGTCAGATACTGAAGAACTGCAGAAGATCTGTTGTTGGTGATTTTTCCTTGCTCACAATTTGCCATTAAAAAAACCCAATAATAGGCGATTTTAATTATTCAGGATGGCCACCATTTCAGGTTTAAGGAGAGGAGGGAATTGTGCAGTAATACTCCCAGCTGTGGAGTCGGGAACTGCTTGCCGGCAGTGGCGATCACAAATGAACCGGTGGATTTCTAGGTCATTCCATAGAGTACGTTTACATTATATATAAAATTCTTTTTCAGATTGGTTCGGAAGTGTTTGATGGCGTCTGAACTATATTGAATAACTTTCTAATTATCTTCACCATTAACATTATTTCCTTCAAAAAGTGTCCAGTTTGATACTTTGTACACCTTGTTAATCTTTTTTTGGTCAAAACCCCC
>JAQQZR010000011.1:1972332-1982570 GCA_030068235.1 Notoglanidium macrostoma | reverse complement strand
CGCTCTACCTCTCTCTCCCTCTCTCTCCCTCTCTCCCCCTCTCTCCCTCCCTCTCTCCCTCTCGCTCGCTCCCTCTGCAGTGCAGTCAGTAGTATGAGCTTGGCTCTGCATGAGTTTTGGATGAGAACATTGCTCTCTCTCTCCTGGCTGCCCGCATGTTTGACACACGACTGGATGCCGGAGAACATTATAATCGCATCGAGTCTTCAGCTCTAAAGGCGTGTTCACGATGTGCACTTTCTCAGATGCCATGATGCACGTGACGTTTTCAGCACCCCCACCCTGCCGGAACTCCGGCTTCTCCTGCTCTGGCTTCGTCTGCGGTACTTTGCGTCTTATCTCGCCGCTCACATCGGCTCGTCTCACAACGGGCGACAGCTATCGAAACGCTCTCGATTAACGTCACGCGCGGCGAGCTGATAACCAGGCCGCTTATCGATGCCGATGCTTTTCTTTTCCGGACTCGAATAGCTGAAAAAGAGATCAGGAGCGAAAGGTGGAGTGAAGGAAGGGTGGAGATCGAAAGAGGGTGAGGTGACAGGGTGGAGGAACATAGCGAGGGAAAAAAAAGGGGAGGGCGGGAACGAGGGAGCAAAGGCGGAAAAATGACTCAGCTGATACCTCCCAGTTTCCATGGTAACCAAAGGCCTTTCCCACCCACTCTCTCTCGCTTTTTTTAAATTTTTTTATTCTCTCCCTCTCTCTGCCTACTCGCTCGCTCCTTTTTGTCACGTCGTTCTCCCTCCTGGCACCTAGCCTCGACCTCGCGGCCTCTTTATTTACAGGCCGCCTATGAGGAGAATTAAACAGATCAAATTCTTTGTTATTCGGTTTCACCGTCTCGCCCTGTAGTTCCGTTGCTGTTCGCTCGAGCCTCCGTGACGCACGCTGTTTACTGTCATTCACGCTACGCGAACGCAGGCTGTGCACCATGTCTGGGACGAAACCAGAGCGTCGTTTATCTTTTTACATTCTGTGTTTTGTTGAGTTTAATAGCTCTGGAGAATTCTTCAACACGGTTTCCTCTGAATATATTACTGCGAAAACCATAGCCCCCCCATAGAGTGTGTGTGTGTGTGTGTGTGTGTGTGTGTGTGTGTGTGTGTGTGTGTGTGTGTGTGTGTGTGTGTGGGGAACTGGATAGATGCCAGGGTTCAGGCCTGCTCCTCTGCTGCGTTGAGGCCCTGTCAGGACAACCATTGTTCCTGAGCTGGAGGAGCTTCTCTTCTCTTCTCTCTCCTTGTCTTGTCTTGTCTTCTTCAGCTCTACTTTTACTCCCTGCCCTTGTTGTCTTCTCTTTTGCCCTACTCTTCTCCCTCTGTTATCTTTATCTCCCATCTCTTCTTCTGCTTTTTCTCTTCAATTTCTGTTCTGCTTTTTGTTTCTCGGTTTTCCTGTTTTCACACTGCCTTTTTTCCCTCTCTTGTCCTCTCTCTCTCTCTCTCTCTCTCTCTCTTGGCAGAAACAAGAGCCTGAGGACGATTGCCCGGAGCCGACAGACCTGAAGCTGAAGTCCTCTCCCCCTCCTCTCTGCATCATAAGCACCCACTTGGCCGACGTCGACCAGACCGAGCCCGTGGACCTGTCGCTTAACAAGCCCCGCCCCTTGCTACCTATCGCCGCCACGCCCATGGCCACGCCATTCAACCCCGCGCCGGTGATGGGCAGCATCAGCAACACCACCACCCTCCCGGCTGTCCTGGCGTCCCCGGGCTCCATCCTGGCCTCGACGCAGGGCGTCGGAGGACAACAGATCCTACACGTCATCCACACCATCCCGTCTGTGAACGTTGCGGGCAAAATGGGCCAGCTTCAGACCATCCCTGTGGTGGTGCAGTCGCTGCCCGTCGTCTACACGGCCGTGCCTGCTGACGGAGTCCCCGCCGCCGCCGCCGCCATCACCGTGCCGCTCATCGGCACAGACGGCCGCTCCGAAGGGTCAGGTGAGCAGGACGCCTTCGCTCACTCCCGCGGCTGTTGTTTCATTTAGCGTGGTATCAGGGTGTCAGGTCGCTTATAGTGTTCATGCCCTGCGCAGAGAATTGTGGGAGATCTGAGGCTCAGACATCAAGACGCCGCAGATGATGTACACGTTCACTTGTCATACGTTCGAGTGTGTTTTAGAGTCATTCATCACATTTCTTTATAAAAATATGACTGATACAGGTAGTACTTCAGTACGTCAGTGGTGCACGAACACACTCTGCATAACACACAGTCATTCGTTTTCGAGCGGCCCGTCCACATCCCGGCGTGCTTTCGGGACGCGGGAGGAAACCGGTAGAACCCGGAGAAAACCCCGCGGGATCAAAGCGAGGACCCCGAAGCTGTAAAGCGGCAGCTCTAACAACATCCACTTGCTTGTTCATTAGTTTTATTTTATTACATTTTACAGAAGCAATGTGATAGTAAAAAGTTAATTAAATAAAACTAATGAACACGGTTTTGAACCAAGCGGCTTTTTAGTGTTTGAGTTGTTTCAGGAGCTGCTCCCGTCACCCAGCGACAGCACCGAAACTAAAGACAACGGAATAACCTGGTCATCCGGCTAAACTCCACGCGTGTTTATTATTCCTAATAATAAAGCAACTAATTGACGCTGTTAATTGTGAGTTCGAGTGGAAGAACACACACGCTCATCACCTGTGGTCCTGAACCTGAGAATCCGATCATCAATCAGCGCTCTGTTAGATTATTAGCATGTAGAAGCATGTTTGGTTGTGTACTTGGAGAATAGTTCTAATTCTAGGGGGGAAAAAAAACTAATTCATATTCACACAGTACGGTGCAAAAGTATTGACCCCCTCATTTCTTTATTCTTTGCTCGGAAAATGTGACCGTAGGTGCAGTGATTTATTGCGACGTGTGAACATGCATGTAAATGCAGAATCTAAGACACAAAGCGTTTGTGTAATTATTCTAACAAGCTTCAAAGTCAATATTTGCTACGAGCGGCGTTATTCTTCAACACAGCCTGAACTCCCTTACGCAAGCGTTCTTTAAGCGGACTTCAGGACGTTGGCTGCCTTTTGTTCCGTTCTCCGTCCAGATGATCCCGCACTGCTCCGGTGATGTTGAGCTCCGGGCTTTGTGGAGGCCGAGCCGTGATCGATGGCGCTCCTTCGTGTGTTTTTCTATCGAGGTTGGAGGCAGGAAGCCTGGAGAACTGTTCCTCACGACTGCATTAACATATACGAGAATATCTGGCTCTTTGGAAGCACGATGTGAAGAAATGTGGGGCGGCTCAATGCTTTCACACGGTGCTGCGTGTGTATATGTACATGTCTGGGATATAGAACTGTCCTGTCACTGGGGTGGACGTGATCCGCCCCCCCTTTTTTCATCCTGTAATGGTTTGTTCCGCCTGAGGCTTTTTTATCTTCTCATTGCCCTTTTGACTTCACAGCTCTCCACTTCACTCTGCCAAAGAGGAAATGAAGCCTAATAATGAAAACGAAGACAAAGATGGGAAATGAAAGCGAAAACATGGCATGACATACGCTGGGGGGTGAAATTAGGGGGATTTTGATCAATTCTGCTATGCAAATGTGTCTGCTTGAGGATTACGCCTTGTGATTTCATTCTTCACCCCCAAGCAAGGGATGGGTTTTTATTTGAATCTTTTTTTTTTTTTCCTCCCTCTTTGGTCCGCCCAAATGTATGTCAAGGGCTGAACATAAACACTAGCGAGGTGATTTATAATATTTTTTGGGTGGGGTTCCTTTTTACAGTGGCTTAGAAAGAGGGTTAGTTTCTCTCGTGGGGAAAAAAAAAAAACTGAGATGGAAGAGCTCGGAATTTTAAACGGCACCCGCACACACTCGGTTACTGAGCAGAATAATATCGGGATGCTTCGGGAGAAGACGGGGGCCTTCGCCAGGGCTTTCCGTCCGCCACCATGGGGTTAAAAGTTGCCCCAAAGAAAGATCCGCCCACGTTCTGCTCAGCCACACCTGTTTTTAATAGGGAGCTTGAGGTTAATTTACAATCTCTCCATCTTTCCATCTTTTCTGGACGCACCCAAAGAGCAGGCTGCATACCAGAGCCACACCCAGCTTTAACGAGAAAGTCTCACCCATTCTGAACGAGACGCAGGGAGGGAACGGCATGTTGTTCTGGAAGACATATTGTTTGACTCCAAGTGAATAAACAGTGAGCCAGCTCCCAGTATTGCCTCTGAAGACCATAATGCATCAAGCTGATCTAAATCCACAGCATCGGGATCGTGATACAGCGCACGTTTCGAAGATATCCGAAGTATCCAACAATAAAAAAATAAATACATTACATGCTCTAGAAGCAGCTGATTCGATGCTAAAATGGATTAATAGTTTTTTTTTTTTTTGTATTCTTTTCGCCCAAGTTCATTCACAGCCGTTTCAGTCGTCAGTAAACCTTTCATACTGAACACATTTTTACATGGCGCACTATTAATCATTAGAATCGTCCCTTCACAGAAGGCATCACTCCGTTAAATGCAGGAACCTGCGATTTTGAGTTCTACACTCATGGCTGACAAAGTAAAGGGAAGAAAACTAAAAAAAACCCGTTCTGGCTCCAAAAGTTCATCGTAAATCATTACAAACAACTTCTAACTGCTGTAAGGAACCAATTTGTCTGGGCGTGGTCACTTCCAGGATGACTCCGCCCCCATTTCCAGTGCAAGAGAGCTGACTGATGAGGATGGAAATGATTCCATGTCCTTCACGCTCACCAGGTTGAAGCCCTGCAGGAGGTTTTCTGTTTTTTTTCTTTTTTCTTTTTTTTTGGAGCGATGTATTAGACAGCGCTCTCCATCGCCATCAAGACTTTATTCGGACACTTTATGGTGGATTCTCCTTTCGTTTGTCACCAGACTTTATGCAGTAGCCATGTATAGCAATTTCGCATCATACAAGAGTTGATCCCGTCTTTACTCAGTACCGGGACACGTGAAAAGCTTTTCCGGAGTACTGCATTAATGGTCACTGCCACACTGAGTGTTAATGAGAGAGCTCTCGGTCGATGCTGGTCATGTGAGAGTCTGGGTCTAGCTGAGGTCAAATCGCTAAAATTCTTGGCCTTTTTCTCTTCTTCTGTGTGCCTTCAGTGCAAATTAAACCTGGCTCGATGTCTCCGGTGGAGTACCAGAGTGACAGCGATGCCGAGAGTGGAACGGAGTCGGGATCAGCTTCCTTCAGAACGCAGGGCATGGACAACAGGTGAGAGTGTGTGAGTGTGTGAGTGTGTGAGTGTGTGAGTGTGTGAGTGTGTGAGTGTGTGAGTGTGTGAGTGTGTGAGTGTGTGTGAGTTGAACCAGGGGCATCTCTGCAGCTCTGGGTGGCATAGCTTCATCACTAATAGGCACTTGTGTAACTGCAGCACCACTGTTCTGCTCTTGTGGAGCTACAATCTGGGTGTGGATGTGTGTGTGTATGTGTGTGTGTGTTGCTGGGCAGGGTTCTCTCCAAACTGGGTATAAACAAGGTTACGTAACTCAGTTTGTCGTCACACCTCCTCATGAATGCTTTTCAAAGAGGGAGTAATGGAGAGAGAGAGAGAGAGGATAATAATACAGGACGGATGACTGAAAATCTTACATCTGAATTGTCTGGATGAAAAGACAAAGAAACAGGGCTGAAATTAAGGAAAAGGGAGAGAGCTAGTTGGCAGGCGGAGGGAGTGGACAAGCAAGGGCGAGGAGGAAGAGAGAGAGAGGGGAAGGAAAATAGGGGAACAAGAGAGACGGGCAGAAAAAAAAAGGGAAAACGAGGGGGAGGGTAAGTTGGATGAAGAAGGAGAGATCAGCATTGGACTGGAAAGGCTCCAGCTGTATGGGATTTAGACATTCACACCCTTTAGCGCCCTCTGCTGGTGCTCGAGTGGTAATCGCGTACGTCAGGGTCGGACGTTATGGACCTGCGTCAGCACCGGGTCTGGCCCTCGGATCATCCCGAGTCCTGTCCGTCAACGTAGTTTTATACAACATTAGAGTAGAAAAAGTAGAATATCAGATCATGCTGCGCTCATAACAAATAAATAAGCAAAGATTCCTTTTCCTGCCAAGAAATGTCAAGTCTAACTTTGCAAATAATTTCAACAGTGATAATAAATAAATAAATAAATAAATAATAATAAGTAAGTGATCAAATGCACTGCTTTTTTCCCAGAGCAGTTAGCGCTCAGACGTGCCCATGCTCTTCAGATCAACGCTGAACAATGTCGGCCTTGTTGACGGCAGTCAACTGATTTGTAAAAGGATTTTAACCAGAATGTACGGTTTATTAACTGCAAAGTCCTGAAAAGAATCTCTCTTTTTCCACCATCCAGCTGAGTTTCAGAGCTCGCCGCTGCCACCAAGCAGCTCCCGACTCGCACGCCTGAAATGGTGGAAATGTTTGTTGTATCTGTTCATCTCACTTCTATCGTGATTAACACAGTTCAGCTTAACGCCCGGCAGTCTCTAGGCATCGCTTTCAGGTGGAATTCCTGGAGTTTAACGATCACGATTTCCAATAAAACTAAACTATTAATGATTTATCATTAATATTTACTATAAATGTCATCCATGTCTTTCTCTTAGTTACGCTCACGTTTTTAAATGAAGTCCCACGGAATTCGACACAAACCCATATCCTATACAGGAATTGTTGGCGTTTTTTGTGGTGTTCGGAATTACGGTTGCCGTACAGTTGCACTCGAGAAGAAACTTTTTTCCCCTCATGGGAATTCATTTGAAATGTATTGTTGATCCTGCTTTCACACGATTTGAGCCTTTCTCCATTCAATTAAAATTGTCTTTGCATTCCTCCCCCAAATTTAGCAACCAGATGGCAGACTTAAGACTTAACACCCTAGCAACTAGCTGAGTTTCCATAGCAACCGACTAGCTACAACCTAGCAACCAACTGGGATCGTATTGAGACCTCCTAGCAACCACCTGACACCCCATAACAGCAACCTGGCAACAGCTTAGCAACCACCTGGGCTAGCATAAGCAGCGTTTCAGCATCTTAAGCTCTAAACCTTTAAAAGCTCACGCATGAATTTAGGTTTCTAGTTATCTAGAAGTGTCTCCATTTGGTGACTCGCTACACGATTACATGACGTTTTCTCTCCGGTTCTCTCCAGCTTAAGCACAGATGTGGACATCCAAGCAGACCCTGACTCGCCTGACATGAAGAGACGACGAGTGCACATGTGCGACTACGACGGCTGCAACAAAGTGTACACCAAAAGCTCTCATCTGAAAGCTCACCGCAGAATACACACAGGTATGTGCTGCATCCAGAGTCGAGCAGATCCGATCCACCGTCGGCAATATGTCCTCATGAGCCGTAGAACGTCTGTGTGAACTTTTCGAGTCAAAGTGACACTAAAAGCAGAACGATGTTAAAAGTCATTTTTCCGACTTAAAGCTTTAAGCTTTTTGCTCGCAGGTGTTTTTTAATTGCTGTTAATTGAAACGAGTAAATAAATATCTGGGGGCTCATTTTTAATGATCCAGATTCAAAAGTTTCATTAAATTTATTCTTAAGGTAAAAAGAAGGAATGAAAATAAGTGCAAGCAGGGAATCAAAATCCGGAATCACCGGAACGTTCGCTGTGAACTCGGCGTTCGACAGGGCTAACTCTCGCTCGGTTCACGAGCGCTTGCGAACGTTTTTGTCGTCGAACGCACGACTGCTGTCGTTCAAGTTATTTCCGTGCAGAACCTGGAATGAAGCCTGCTCTGCTACGTGATCGTTTTCTGAAAGCCATCGCTTTCTTGGGGCTTTCTTATGAGTCATCAAACCTCCACCGCCATCACTCTGAACACTTTCATAACTAGCGAACCAGTTGTTAATATTATTCACCACGTAAGTATTAAGGCGTTCTCCAGGTGGAGCTCGTTGACCTGCGTGTTTTAAGGATGATTGGCGATGAGTAAACAGGCCACGGGTAAAATCTAGACACGTTATTTTCCCTCCACGTTGATGATGATTTATATTAACGTCTGCAGTAATGATTCAGCCACAATTGGCATGTGCGATATGATGATTTAATTAAAAGGGCGAGCTCATGCTTCCCACAATCCAGTTTGTCGTTTTTGTTTACATAACCATATAAAAGCTGAATGGATTGGTGGGAAAAATGTAAAATATAACTAGTTTGACATAATATCTTCATTTTCACTGTACAGTTTATCACGTCTGACCCGGGACGGCGCCGCATTGTTGCGAACTGTTTTACAAACGTGACACAACGGAATACCATTGCTGTTGAAAATGGCGGCTAATCAAAACGTGTCACGGACATTTCATTTAAAACTTCAGGGAACTGCGTCAGCTCGGGGAAATGGGGTTTAATACGTCGCCCCGAAGCCCCGCCCACTTTCCTCCCCGTGTCCTAATCTCTCAAATGGAAGCGGTTTTGCTTTCTTTCACAATTAATGGAGTCTGTTATGAGTTATAAAATCAAATTTCAGCACTTTTTCCACCCCAAATAGGAAAAGTATGAACCCAAAAAAGATTAAATAGATCTACAACAAACTCCGATTTAACACTACATATAATATTAATGGTGATTAGCGATAATTATTAACGGTAAATAGCAAGTCATTTAAATACCATCACCTTTTTTGTTGCACTCCAACAGCTTCAAAATTCTTCTATATCATGAGACTTATTTTTTTAGGTCTGCTTCTCTTAATATGGTTCTCTTTGCTCATCATTAATTAAAATAAAGATGTTGGGGGGGTAATTAGTTTTGCAGCTGTGTGCCCATAAAATCTCTAGCGCTAGCTGCGTCTGTTTAAGTAGTGAAAAGAACAAATGTGATCTGTGAGTGTATTGATTAACTGTTTCCCTTTCTTTAGGAGAGAAACCATATCAGTGCACGTGGGAAGGCTGCACGTGGCGCTTCGCCCGCTCCGACGAGCTGACGCGTCACTTTCGCAAGCACACAGGCATCAAACCGTTCCGCTGCACCGACTGCGACCGCAGCTTCTCACGCTCCGACCATCTAGCCCTTCATCGGCGCCGCCACGTCATGATGTGAGCCCGGCTTCGCAGCCGGCTCCGTCTAGCCCCGCCTTCTTTCCCCGACTTACTCCTCAGGAGACTCCACCCCCCCGTCCCGTCAGAAAGGGCTGAGAGAACTGTGAAGCTGTCCCTCCCTTCCTCGGATCCACATACGATGAAGATAACGCCGCATGTCTTTGGGGTTCTTCTCCCACAAAGTCACACAACTCCATAGTCGCTTCAAAAATCACCCGCTCATCCGTCCAGTCGTCATTTCTACCAGGTTACGCCGTTTCAACGCTCGCTTCAGCAGGGAAGCCGGACCAGCGGGATGCACCGCTGGGATCAGACTGAAGGGCTGAGGGTTTGTGTGAGCAGAGCAGACGATGGAGAGGGCACGAGAAGAGAACCGATATGTTTTTAACAATGAGTTTACAAAGTCTCTTCTGATCATTTGGTTTGTATGTTTTACCTGAACATTTAATCTGGTTTTTTTTTTTTTTTGCATTTTGCATGAACTAGCCGATGTCATGTCGAGTTGTCTGAATGTTTGCGTGTGGCCGACCGTTCACACGCATTTTTTTTTCTCTTTTTGAAATAATAATAATCCTACCCGCTATTTTACGAACAAACGTTTAAGGGTTTTCGCTGTTCCGTCTTTATCAACCATCTACCCCACACCACCTGAGAGAGGTAGAGCGCCAAGACTGTGAATTATTATTATTATTATTATTATTATTATTATTATTATTATTAGAAATAGGATTCCGTTTTCTCAAATTGGCATATTCTTTGAATCATTCGTGTTATCTGAGAGAGAGAAGAGATCAAGGCCTCACGTCAATGTTTTCAACGAGTTCCTGAACTTGTGAAGGTTTGGGAATTTCGTGCTGGAATTTCGCATCTGAGCATCTTCCAAAAAAAACCAAACAAACAAACAAACAAACAAAAAAAAAAACAACAAACACAAAATATATTTGGCTTGGTAACAGTATTTATAATATATATATATATATATATTTTTAAAATCCTTTTTATTTGTCTTCTGCCAGAATTGGCGTTTGATATAATTACTGATTTGTTGGATGTGCTTTCTCACATGAGGCTGTGAAGAAGAAGAAGAAGAAGAAGAAAATCATCCAAATGGGATTAGGATAAGTAATAGAGGGCGCTTGATAACTGTGTGTGTGTGTGTGTCTGTGTGTGTGTGTGTGTGTGTGTGTGTGTGTGTGTGTGTGTGTGTGTGTGTGTGTGTGT
>JAQQZR010000011.1:1950402-1968778 GCA_030068235.1 Notoglanidium macrostoma | reverse complement strand
ACCCCAAGATGCTGGGATTGGCTCCAGCTTCCACGCGACCCAGACGGATAAAGCGCTATAGATAATGGATGGATGGAATCTCAGAAGATTAGCCGTTTCTGTAATACTCAAACCAGCCCGTCTGATACATTAACAGCCGTTCCACGGTCAGCGAAGTCACTGAAATCAGGTTCTCCCCAATGCTGAAGATCTGTATCGCTATGATTTTCCGCATTGCGTTGCTGCCATGTGATTGGCTGATTTGATCATTGCAGGAATGACTACATTTACATGAGTTCCTTTTATTTCTGATCACGAATTTTGCTCACGTGGATCCGTACTTCCAAAATAAAGCACAATGGATGAGTTTTAAGGCTTTATTCAGTAAATCATTTACTATTACACTAAATATTAATAATAATACGGCATATGTAGTGTAGTGTTATTTTGACATATTATTTAGTACACTACTAGACGTGCATGTAGATGCCATGTTGTTCAGTTCAGCGCGGTGACCAATAGAGGGCGCATCATGTTCATTTGTCCCCAGTGTGTCGACTCAGCTCAGGATCAAAGTCTCTGAAATTGCCCTTCAGTTTCACTTCTATGCCTCTTCATGCATCGTGCACACTCTGCCCTCTGTGCAAGTATGTGATCTCTGGGGTGTTTTATTTTACTATTTCAGTCATGCATCTTAAATTTGTTTACTACTTCCAGTTGCGTTTTTAGAGGAAAAGGAACCAGCCTTATAGCATATTTTCTTTCCATCATAAATCACATCACACCAACTTGCACTGTTGATAATAACTATTATTTACTTTAACCCAATTGTTCAGATTATTCTAGCTGTATCTCGGTAATGCTAATAAACTCCAGTTTATATTTCCCGTTCACATGCACTTGAAATTTCCATAGTAGTTGTAGTATTAACAATAATAATAAAAGATGAAGAAATGGGTGTAGTAATGAAAAATGTGGCGTTTTGGCTAAAAGGTGCTTAGTTTGTAAGAAAACTATGCAGTTGCTTTCAGCTAAAGGTTTATGGCCCCTGAGGACTGAACTGAAAAAGGACAACACCGTGTTTATAGCTTCTACCACTTCAGTAGTAGGAGAATGATTAACTCTTTTACAGCACATTAGAAACTTGAGAAGATCTGAAGAGGAAACAGGTTAGAGGGCTAACCTGGATGTGTATCACGATTTATGCAAGATATGCGCATTGTCAGTTTCAGAAGGATTGGCCCTCGAAGTACAGACGCTTCTTTATATTGACGTACATTTTACCCTAAAAGCAAAATATTAAAGTATCCACGTGTATCGTGTGGCGGCAGAACGGTGCACAAAATCATGCAGCTGCAGGTCAAGAGCCTCAGTTTACAAGATCGCATCAAATATCAGAATGGGGGGAAATATGAACTCAGTGAATAGGTTGCACAGAATGGTGCGAAAAACAAAAAACATCCAATGAGCAGCAGTTCTGCTGGCGGAAAAGCCTTTATCAAGCTTGCTCGTGCTGACAGGAAAGCATAAAAGGCTTTTTAGCCCTCTACTGCTCTTCACTCCGTGAAGGTCATCACCTGAGGGTTGTCAGAACTGAATTATCATCCACTATAGCTCTTTACAGCCGTGGTGAGCAGAAAAGCATCTCAACACAGCGGACCTTCAGGTGGATGTTCTACAAGAACTGAAAACCACATCACTCCTGTTAGCCAAGAACCTGGAGCTACATTGGACAACACTGTCGCCTGGTCTGATGAATCTCAGTGCAAATGCAATTTGAATTGGTGAACCTGATCTTGTGTCATGAGTTAAGCTGGTGGTGGGGGTGGTGTAATGGTGTGGGGAATGTTTTCTTAGCACACACTAAGATTTAGTCTATTTATTTTAGTCTACACTAAAATCAGTCTATTATATGGAATCCATGCCAATAAGGATGAAGGCTGTTCTTAGAGTATTAGTATCGTGTGCATAATAAATGGCACCCATGCATTTAGTACATTATAAAACCTTTACAAAGTTTGCTAATTTAACAGCACTGAAACTTATAATCCTGTATCTCTTATAATGCATGATGAGATTACAGACCAAGACTCCTCAATACAGGACGTCTCCAGTGTACGATGCATTTTAGGTCAAGGGACTGGGACGGCCATGAAAAAGCTCAAGTCTGGGGAAGCTGAATTATATCTGTGTGGATGGTTTTGGATCACTGTCGTACTATGACATTCAACATAACCCAGTTGTAACTTTCTTGAAGAGGCGATCATTTGAATATCCTGCTACTTAATGGAGTCCATGATGATATTTAGGCTGAAAGGTTCCTGGGCCTTTGCAAGAAAAAACAACCCCACAACGTCACAGATCCTCCACCAGTCTTTTCTGTGTAACCATTTTACTTTTATACCAAACACACATTTGGTGTTTGGTGCCATATTATTCGCCGTCGCCTGATCGATGAAGGTCATCACACTTGTCTGATTACGTTTATGTATTTGCTATTCTTTCCCATGGTTGATGAATGTCTAAGGAATTTAGCTTTTGTGTCAGCTCATCTTTACAGTTCTTGGCTGCGAACTTGCTTCGTTATATTTTGTTCATGAGAATTTCCAGCTGTGCCAACAGTTGTGACATGTGCTTTTGTTAAAAAACAAAAAAGCACATATACCTTTTATCCAGGAGGCTGTTGTTGAGTGCTTACAGGGTTTAAAGCGAGTATATTTATAACACATGCGTATTGTTGCCTTGTTGAAAGCCTCTTCTATTGTGCAGAGAAGCGCATCAAGAGGCAAGTTTTAACTGGATTCTCAAGTTGCTCTAATCACTTATAAGGCCACAGGAATGAACAACGAACAGTTTCTGACCCATCAGTCAGGAGATAGCACAAAAAGCTTGAATCTTGCTTTTAAAAAAATACATACCTGCGCTAATGTGTCGCAAAAATGACTGAAAGAGAAAAGAAAAAGAGAGAAGAAGAGTGCAGTGGTTCATTCATCTTATAATTGCCGTGTTTGACTATTGTACATATGCTACAGTGAGTGTATCAGTGTATCACTATAACAACAAGGGTGGTTCCGCATTTGACTAATCACCTTTTATTGTTTGTGGACTCTCATCAGTAAACGATTTTGGCAGACGGTATAATTAGTATTTTCAATTTTTAGCTAAGCCTCACTCCACCCAGTTGTGCTCTTTTTCAAACTGCTGCTATTTTTCATGTAAACAAAGCATTAGTCTTCCGAAAACAGGTTTACTATTTTATTATACCCAAAAGTTCAATAAGTTCAGGTAGAGTCTTTTCTTTTCATACCGGTCTTCATTTTTTACATCAAATTATTTGCATTATTTTTATGATTATGGAGATTTATTGTCTTCGAACACAACAGACTGGAACAAATTCGTTTTTAAAAACCAAATTCAAGGTGATGGTAATAATTAACTCCAGTTAAAGCAATCGATCAATCCTTTAATACCTCACCAAGTTGGCTAAGGAACTACTCAGAGACGTCACCATTCATTTTCTTTTTAAGTGTTAACAAAAGGCTTTTTTACGTCAGGTCATTACATATTCCCGAGTAGACGTTCAAAAACGCCATAGGAACAAAAAAAAAGGATAACCAACGTTCAGATTACAACGTTTGATTCGTGTTTTTATTTTATATTATCATATACAAAATGATTCGCGTCCATCTGTGCGGACAAACTCGTACCTGTTTAAAGCAACTCCCGTTTATTCTTGATAAAAAGAAAATCAAATATTTACAATCTTTTTTAAGTTTAACTACATTATGTACAGTGAGTCATGGTGCATCAGAGCTGCCTCCGTACCGTACGTTAAGGAAATGTACACGGGCACAGGGAAAGCTTAAGGAGGAAGTGCTAAAAAGCATTGATAATAAGTGGCAAGTTGAGTGTACAGATGAGATTTCTTCTTCTGTTATTGACCAGAGTTATACATGAGATCACTAAACAACAATTTGATAAAATGCCCCACGGAATTTCATTTCACATACGCGAAAAGAAAACACATTGTTCTGTTTGTACAGTGTTATCTTTTTCTTAATAATTTGGCACATGTACTGCGATATGATAACCGGGGCTTTGATACAAGACAAATGACACAGGGTTGGTCAATAATTAATGCAGGCATATTTAGCATGGCTAACTAACTACTTGGCTTAAATCCTGAACATAATCCCTTTAACATTATACAATGAAAAGAACCCATTGATCTGTCGTTTCTTGCTCAAGCTACTCATAAAATGGTTTGTTTCCATGGATACGAAAGTCTTAGGGAAAACAAACATTACTCAACTCTGTACTCTCAACTCCTTAGCAAATAAGTTGAGATTCTTACAGGGCTACCAAAGAGGTAAAAAAAAACAACAATCCCAATATAAACAGCGTAGGTTAGTCGCATCTGAACAATGACCTGTGTTGCTGGATTAATTTGGGAAAGTCCACAGAAACAATCATCAAATTTGAAACAAAACATGTTATAAAATAGTACTGACAGGACCGCGTACCTTACAGACAAAAGTGTAAAATCTAGAGATTTCACAACATATTATACACAGCGCACTCGTACAATATATACAGTCGGACAAAAAAAATAATCTACAAATAATAACTCCAAAACACGTCGAATCTTCCTTGAAGCGTGAATCTACTAGCCCTAGAGCTAACATGGTGGGCAGATGGAAATTGGCGGGTCTTTTTTTTTTTTTTTTTTAATGTTATTATATAGAAAAGCATTTGATCTTTGTGGAGATGTTGAAATATATAGTTAATGATACAAATATCATAAAAAAAATAAAAATAAAAATAAAAAACGAAAATGAAAGTTTTTTTTGTGTTTTTTTTTTTTTTTTTTTTTTTAAAAAAGGGAACATCTCAGTTTTGGTGCCTCTTCATGTGGAGCGCCAAGTGATCCGAGCGTGAGAAGCACCGGTTGCACGCGATACATTTGAAGGGCTTGGCTCCCGTGTGCTTTCTGTAGTGCCTTGTGAGTTCATCTGAGCGAGCAAAACGCCAGTCGCATCCTTCCCAAGTGCAGCGGTACGGCTTCTCGCCTGAAACATATACAAAAATACATATATAAATATGTGCATATGATCAGACGTTTCAGGAACCGTTAGAACAGGCTGTCTGTTTTGATTGAGAAATGGGCCAGGGAGTTATTAGCTCCTAACCAGTCCCACTGACCTCTGTCATCTATCTCACTTGCGGAATTTGAGAAGAAAGGAGAATGTAGTATGGAGTGGAAAAATATATCATGACCTCAAGTTTATAAGGATCTGTCGTTCATTCGTTCTTAACCTCATAGGTCATCTTTTGGCCTTTACTGTACGCACGCTGGTGTTATTACGCATTTATTATGCATGAGGACGATTAAAATGATGACGTTACATCAGCTATCATGTATCGATTGCATGGAATAAGTAACTGGCACACAGTTCAAAAAATAAACCAAAGATATTTATTAAAAAATGTTACTATTCCTGATTGAAGCCTTATACACAACCACGCACACATAAGCTGCGTCAGATCACAACATCTGAGAAAGTCTGCTCATTTTTGCTGACTCGATCCCTCGGACTAACTAAAGCTCATCTAACAAACGGGTTTTTAGCCGATAAGACGCTGCCGGGGATTCCCTCAAACAGTCAACAAGTCGAATGCTAAAAAAAAAACCAGCACTAAAAAGGCGACATGATAAAGCGCCTCTGCAATATGAGCTATTTTTAAAAAGCTCGCGTGAGTTACGCACAGGCGAAAAGTGCAGCGAGTCCGAGTGTACGTGTGATAACGCAATGTTAAGACTCTTACACTATCTCAAGTGCTATGACCTGCCATATTTATCTTACTCATTATTCACTCATTGGTTGTATTTGACAAAATTTTACGCAACAGGTTAACCTTTCGTCAAATTACCTCTCGTTGCATTTTCACCTCAGTAAAGCGTGTTGTTGTGGTTCTGGGGCGTGACTCGTAAAAACGAGCAGCTTCTTTTGTACTCTTGTGTGGAAGGGTTCAGCATTCTTTACCCGTTAGCAAACATTCATTAGCAAACATTTGGGTTCTGATAACAAGAATTAATTTTGCTTAGTTGCAATGGGGGAAAATGTTCAGCAATTGGTGTAAAAGGAAAGAAAAGGGGGTCAAATGTCTCTGGGAGAATTAACAGAGCGGGTCGGCCTGCTAGCCACGGACGATTCATGTTAGCAGGTGTATTTGTTTAAACCCCGGACCCGCTCGTGGGGTCAAAACCATTAAGTCTACCTTCACTCTTATTGCAGCACAACGAACCTCCCTGAGGAAGGAGCGACTCTTAACGAGCGATTTTATTACTTTGTCAGACAAAACAGAACATCTAAAAAAAAGTTTACTCACAGAAATGGCCAATTTTATGGAGGTTTTACTCAACAACCTTAAAAGTACATACTTATAGAGCCACTCTATGGAGGAATTTAACAACGGTTTCTGTTTGAGCAGGGTGGGCAAGATGCTAACAAGATAATAAGGTTCTCTGTACAAAAGAAACCCAAAAGATGGATGAAAATATCACCATGTGTAGGTCACATTGGCTAATTCCAATGTTCATACACCTGCCAATCCATTGCTGTTGTGGAGCACTGAGGTAATAGTGATAAAAAAAGTAAAACAAAAAAAGTTCACCACAGGCGACGTGTCTGACGTTACACCGTCAAAGTTCAATTCTATTATCAGTACTGAGCTAGACAACGATAGGGATCAATGATTGGTTCAGTCGTCATCAGGAAATGAAAGGATGTCTCGAGTTTCATCTTGAATGAAGCGAAGGTCCGAATATTGACACGTCTTATAAGTCTATGTGATGAAAAAGCCATCCTAAGTGGCATTATTTCTCACCATCTCACATCGACTCACATTCAGTCACCAAAGATGGAAATTTCTCTACAGTATCAAGAAACGCCCGGCTCGTACCACTCCATGCCTTCAACTAGAACAGGCACATTTCTTTAATTTGGCAGGACAAACTTGGACTGGATAATAAATAATGAAAACTTTTCGCATTTGAACATCTGCAAATGCAGTGGATTAAAAAAAAACCCAAACCTGTTCTTATCTCGGCACCAAAAATGAATGGAGACATCCTGAACCTCGAGTGTTATGTCCTTAGCCTCCAGTTTCTATCATTAGGTATAACAAAGCAACAATGCCTGAGGGTAAATCCCTCCATACCAAAGGGAATCCCTCCATACAGGTTAACTTTCCTACAATAAGACCAAAAAAGAGGCGAGGGATTATTTCCAGACAATAGCTTAGGAGGTCCTGCGATAAGGTTACGCATAACTAGACAGCAGTTGTGGATTACTGGGAAGTACTTTGCTCGAGCCATTCCATTCTGCCTGTTCTTGGCGGGGATTTTGGACACGCACACGCACACGCACACGCACACACATGCATTTTCTAAGTCTCAGTCTGAGAAACGGAGGTTCTACTAGGTTTCTTCTTCTGTACAGTGAAACTACAGCGCTCTTTCACTCCTCCCTCCTTAGGGCAGGCTCTGAAAAAAGCAGGAGGAACAGGTTTTTCCTCCGCTACTCGATAATTTCCCCCTTGGGGAAGCGTGCAGGGCTTGTACGGGCACGCAGACACAACGTACATAAAAGTGAGAAACGAGAAGCAATTCATCTCTCCCTCCGCCTCTGTCTTCTCATTCTTTTCACCGTTTCCCCAGGCCATCTTCTCTGTTGATGTGTCTAAGGGCTTTGTGTTGGTGGTACATTGCATGTGGTCAGGCAGTTACAACCGTCTCGAATGCAGCTTTTCAGGTTTGTGTATGCATGTGTGTGTGTGTGTCTGTGTGTGCGTGTGTGTTTTTAGATTCTTACCTGTATGTGTTCTCTGGTGTGCTTTCAAGTGGGAGCTTTTTGTGTAAACTTTGGTGCATCCTGCCAAAAGGGAAAAAAAAAAAAAAAAAAAAAAAGAACACGTTAAAATGTAGAAAGCTATTAAGCCACACCTTGTGTTTGTGGACAAAAAGTGACCCAGATAATAAGTTCAGAGTGTACTGCGTGCCACACCTCACAAACAACACAGTTTTGTGATCAGAGCTAACCTGGGTAGTCGCAGTGGTGAATCCTTCTCTTCTCCAGCTCGGGGTTATTCCTTCGGTTGTACCTGGGGCCAGTGAGGATGCCCTGTCCGTGGGTCATCAGCACAGAGTGAGGGGTCATCTGTGCCACCTTTACTCCCATGTGGGTCTGATAAGGTGGAGGAGGAGCTGTGATGTTAATCATCTCGGCTTGATTCTCAGGGCTACCCGGTTGTGAGTTGGGGGGCGAGGGTGGCAGGCTGTGGGGTTGCGCTTGCTGGTAGAACTGATCTGGTATCACAAAGTCACCCGACGGTGTGGTCAGGGTCACGGCGTTCAGGTTGACCATGGTCCTGCCTGCTCCGTTCCCCTGCTGGTTGTTGGAGAAAGTCATGGAGGTGAGGTTGCTGCTGCTGATGGCCATCTGGTAGACCTGCGGCTGCTGCGGGCCGATGTGGAGCTCATCAGTGGTGGTCATGTTGGGTTTAATGAACAAGTTGTCGACTGTCTGCGGCACGCTGAAGACAGACGTGAAGTTGGGGAGTGTCTGGATGTTGCAGGACGCCTCTATCCCAGGCTCTGTTTTGATCTGAGACACCGGTTTGGTTGGACGGTACAACCCCGTGCGAAGATGGGTGGTGTTGGGTAGGATGACGTTGATGTTGAGGCTGTAAGGGGCTGGCTTTTCATCTGCAAAGTACTCGTCCACTACCGAGGCGCTTTCCCTGCGGTACTTTTTGTCTGTAAGGGTTGTGGATGGCAGAGGCCCGTTTTGGGGCAAATATTTATCCATTTCCATTGGGTTCTGAAAAATAAAAGACAGCCAAGAAGTAAGCAAGATGCGATTCATTTAAACATTTCCTTTTTGGCTCAACTCAGGCAAGCGCTAATTCCATGACTACTGCGGTAACGTCCACATTTAAGTCCCTTTCATTTATACCACGATGTTCTACACAATGAAACGTAACAATGAAAGACCCAGGCTTCGGCCATGTCAGGAATCAGATGCCTTTCTTAAGCCAGTCTACCGAAACACGTATTTGAGAAGAAAGGAATAGGAGAGAACAACTCATGTAGCTTTGCTACACCTTTGAACTTGGTTTGTAAGATGCTGATTTGTGGCTTCAAAGCATGCCGTACCCTCAGAGCGTCATCAAGCATTTCCTGCTTTAACGGCATACAATACGCTACACGCAGCAGAGGAACTGCACAGCCGGGCACTGCAGTTCACAAGAGTAAATAGCAGCCTCATAGGTGTGGTAATCTCAAAGGAATGGAACAAAAAGCAAAACCAAAACAATGACATATGATAAGAAAACATGGCAATGAACATGTGCAAAAAAAAGAGGAACAGCACAAAACAGTACGCCTTGAGCAGTTCATAGCAAAAGCCTTTCCAAAGGTGTGACACAATCAGCATTTAAGAATTGAAAGGAATTGTCCTAGGATTGCTCAACACACAACCTTGAAATGTAGTTCTTATTTTACCCACTGTACAACAATATGCTAAACATGAAGGTTAAAAAAACCTTACCAAAAGACTCCAGACAAGCAGAAAGCCTTTGCAGAGCGAAAAGATTCTCACAAAGACGTACTAATTTGTTTAAGAAGCTCGCTGACTCCTTCCGGCTTTTTCACAAGTGGACAAGCGTTTCGATTTAATTCCGCGTATAGCTATTTGCCATGCCAGCCATGTGAACAACATAATATTGTTGACTCTCCATTAACAACCTACAAATATTTCCTACATTCAGAAATCCTCCTACTTTAAACTGTGAAGTCAGATACAGCTCACGTGTCTATGTAATGCTCACACTGCTGCATGCACTGCATGTGAAGCAGGATTTTTTTTTCCCAGTTCCAGGAGAGCGGCTTTGGAAAGATAAAACCAGCTAATTAACCGAAAACAGCGTTAGAAGTTGAGACCTGGCAGCGAGAGCTATGCTTGTACTTATACCCGAGTTGGGGTAGCAGTGGCACCTGAGAGAGCAATCTGGGCTGTTTCAGTCCAAAGTGCCCACTCCAAGCATCACGTCTTTATGAAGAATGGACCGTTTCAGAAGAACGGACAGTGCCTGAACCCTGTCCCAAGATCCTATGGGTTAATGATTGGAGGAGATTTATTGCTACACAGTTATATATGGCACTCTCCTGATAACGAATGAAAGATGAAGAGCATGAGAAAATGAGAGATAGAGAATGAGAAAACAGAGAATCTGTCCTTTCTGAGTGATGTAAATAAAAACCCTACATGAGCATCAAACGTTAAGGATAGCCAACAAGGGAATGCAATCACAAGTCAAGTGATGTGAATATAGTACGCGGTAAAGAATAATTCGTTTGGATGTGTACGAATTGGGATAACGCTTGCTTACTTTGGTTCAAACGGACGACATCGGGCCTTTCCTGAGCAGCCTCGTTCAAACATTAAGCTAACGGCTTAAAGATCTCGTTCCTAATTAGAAAACAAATGACCTCGACTCAGTCCTAATGGTCCTTTATGGCCAAAAGGAATGCAGAAAGATGGTCATTTATCTACAATTGCCCATAAAAGGACACTGATAGGCTTCTTGCCTGTTAAGCTGAGCAAGGATGGCAGAGAGGAAAAACAGAACCTTTGAAACCAAAAGGATATTTTATTGCTTTGGGGAAGACTGATAACAGTAGTTGTATCTTTTCAGGACACTTGACAGGAATGAAGCCATTTTGGAGCCATCACCTTCAGGACTCGGGGCATTAATGCTGAAATGACCACGTTGGCCAGTGACTCAGACGGAGGAAGAAATTACTACAGGAAATGTGACATGGCACCACTTCATACATAGATAGCACATTAGTCATACGTGCAAGTGAAATCTGAGCACAAGGAGAGATGAAACTTTAATCTTGTGACTGTTTTAAGCCCATTAACTCTATACTCTGTGTTTTGGACTGTTATCATAGGCAACAAGTTTTTAAAATCTGAGCAATGGGCCAAAATAAAAACAGAAATAATGTAAGATTTAGTGTGAAGAAAGAAAGCGACCTTAACCACCGTAAACACACAAACCATAAGAACCTAAATGACATCCAGAAATCACTCATAAGCGATGAGAGCCACTTTCCCAACATCTAAAACAACAAAAACAACGAAAGCAAACAGCGCCAATAAAAGGTGTTTACTCTTTTCCAATTTCTTAAAAAAAAAACCAAACAAACACAGTAAGCAGAACATTAAGCTGGTGTATACACAATTCCTTGCTTACGTCAGCTCTAAAAAAAAAAAGGGCACGGGGTTTAAGTGCCTCAAGCCGTGTATGTACTTTAGATTTTAAAGGTTTCACCGCATACTGTCATCTCCTGATGTCATGATCTTTCAGCACAGCACAAGCCTTTAACCCAAAATATGATTTACGCCATAATCACCATCAGTGCAGTGTATAATTTAAGGTTAACACCACAATGAGAAGCTATCCAGCTCATTATTCTGTAAGGACCAGGCAATTTAGTTGAGGTGAAGGGTTTGTGGTCTATATGACGTGTACGATATATGATGTGAATATATGAACACAAATGAAAGAAGGAAAATAGAGAATTTATTCAGATATGTCCAGTGATTACTTTGTATTTGCTTTCCGGGGTTTTTGTTTGGCCTTCCCAATTAAGTTATTACTATTATTATTATTATTATTATTATTAGTTGTTGTAGTAGTTGGAAAAATTGGAAATCTTGTGCTATGCATGTGTGCAATGTGTATCATTTTGCACGTTATTACACTTAATAAGCTCAAATCAAATCAATGCACACTAATATACCTATAAAAGGGTACCAGTAGGCTACAGTTTGCATGAAAAGGAGAAAACCCCACACCAGAAAACCTGCAATAAACATTACGCAGCGCCTTTTTTGTGTCCAAATGGAAACTCTGTGCTGATCATTCAGCTCTACAGGTGTGCATTCAGAACTGGGGATTGTTTAGTTTTTAGCAGGGTTGCCAGGCCCTGATCCTCACCGTGGGTTTGACGTCCTCGAACACAGATGAATCCTCGCCGCCGTCTGCGCTCGACATCCGCACAGGCTTCAGCTGCGTAAAAACCGCCCTCTCCTCCGTGTTCGGGCCGCTCACGGCCAGTCCTATGCTTGCCATCCTGATCCTGATCTAAAATATTTTTTAAAAAGCTGTTTTTCCCTCTTAAATAACTAACAACGCACAGACACGCGCGCGCGCACACACACACAGCTCCTTTTTTTTTTGTACCTAGTCCAGGTGAGCGTTATATCCCGAACCCACCTTCTGTCAATCAGGTCGACTTTACCTGTTGTGAAGTAGCCGGATAGAAAGTGAACCTCACGACGCGGCGTCCAATCAGAGCAGAGAAGGGAGGGACTTCTTATCCAATCACAGGCGTGGAGGTGGAACTCACCTGTACAGTGAGATCTCCGAGGTTGTTTGCTTTTACCTGCGGATTTTGCGCCATTTTAAGGTAGTCGAACAAATGTGCCCCATAAATCATCACTCTGAATTGTTGTTGTTTGCATTCTGTATATGATTAGATGTTATAACACCAAACAGTGTAAAGCACGAAACAAACTTGAATCTGATATGCAGATGAAGCTGTCACAGAGGAAATGGACATGCCACGCTCAGTCTGCAAACAGCACGATTCCTCTCAGGTTGATTGACGCTTTCTGCGGCTCCGACACTCACTTCGCTGTTCCAGTGGAGACAGGAAAGGATTGACGGGTAAAACCACCATGAACAAGCCTGTGGTCATGACAGGCTTGATGAAGCCCAACATTAACGTGAGCCCATGCCTGGTCACCATAACGTCATTTCATCTCTCGGATGTTCTGCACAATGCTGACTCGTTCATCTTTTAGACTGCGGACGTGTCTTTAGACGTTCCCTGGCCTCTTTTGCTTGCTTAGCCGACTTGTGGTGGCATGCAGAGTTATTAGTTATGAAACATTACTTATAATCACCAAACTTTTCAGATTGCTTCTGAAAAACAATGATAGGATAGAGTAATATGGAAATCCATTTCGGACAAAAGGAAACTGGATCCTCTGCATTCCACTAGTCTTTGTGACAGCGTGTAGATACCAGGGGGCAGGATTAAAATAGATGTGGGCACCGCCGCTGAAACACTGACCTGTTAGGACGGACTATGCTAAATGAAAACACGGCCTTAGGTCAGAAAGGGCCTGAGCACCTGTGTGGAGGTCAGAGGACACCAACATTTTTCCTATGACTCAAGAATCACCATTTGTTTTTGGGTTAGGGATGAATATAAAAGATTTAACCGAGCATGCTCTGTGCGAAGGGGCGGGACTTGATGACAGAAGAGCCTACTTAACAAATGTTAACTAGATGCAAAATGGCAGCAGCCGGACTACTGCCTGGAGGCATCCAGTTCAAAGTGAGGAGCACGGTGTGCTCGGGTTTCATGAGCCTTTCATTTAGTCAAACATTATAGCATGAATTTCCACACAGCTTCCTTTTCATGATGCCAGCTCTCATGGACTGTAACGTATCTCCAACCCTGATCTCTCTCGTTCATTATGAAGCGTTTCATAAGCTTGCTCATTAAAATGGATTTTTTCATTGTTCGGGAATGTAGGTGAAACTGAAATGCTTATGAAAAAACTGATTTAGTATTCAAATGAATGCTCATTTCTTTAGAGAGAAAACAGAACAGATACCTGGTTGTCTGATGTCCATCTGCGCCTATTAGAGATGTCAACAATCCGATTCCCAGGACTAGTATTGAGTTGATACCAGTAAGCAAAAAAAAAAAAAATGTGGATTGGATAACAGTTCCATTTGTTAGGATTGGTGTTATTGAATAATTTACCCTTTCCTTTTTGTGTGAAAATTGCTGTTTGGTGTAAGTCAGATTTTTAGACATGTATGTTATTTTTGTTACTGCTTCAGTTTAAAAACATTAAGCTTAGTATTTTTTTTTATTTATTTATGGGTTCTGTATCAGTATGGAAAAAAGAAAAAGTGGTATCATGTCATCTCTAGTGCCTGCATCTAATAATAAGATCTGATATGGTGTTTAATCTGATCTAATATAGACATTCACTGTCTGATCTCTCTTCCTGGAGTTCACAGACCCGACGGCGACTCTTGGGAAATTAAGGGGTTAAAAAAAAAATGACTTTTGCGCCTTTATGAAGGAAGAATGTTACCTTTCTAATCTGCTTTCAATCTGTAAACTTCATACCGCATCAGCCGCAAAAACAGAGCGCAGTCATATATTTTCAGACACATACACACGATTCCCACGTGCAGTTCATAAACCGACTTTTATTCAACATATTTTCGGTTTCAGAAGCTGATACCCAGACGTTCTGTCAGAGGTTTACATTGGTTTGAAATTATCCCTGAAAAAGTGAGCTTTTATTCATACTGGATTTGCTAAGCATAGTACCAGAGCACCATGGAGTCGTGTGTGTGCGTGTGCATGTGTGTGCGTGTGTAATAAACAAGGCAGTTTTTGCTTGGCTGGCGTTGTATTTGCATGGAGAATTGGACGATGGATTGCGGCAGATTTTGAGTATGTGGTTATCTGTGCTTTACCTGAGATTGCTCAACCGGCAGAGCTCAGGTTTCAGAGTTAGCTCATGCTTTCGTCAGAATATAAGCATTGCTCACTGACGTCCATTCTGGACCATTTGAGTACTATTATAATGCCACTAATTGTATATCCATGTAAATATGCAATAATCCCCATGTGAACTTGCTGTCTGCTGGTCATCTATTTCATTTGATCACATTTCATGTTATGCTTATGAATTTATAAGCCAAATTGAGACCAACTATTGTCCAATGGTCATATGTACTTTTGTTATGTAATTACTGTCAGATCTGATGGAAATAGGTCTCAGAAACGACTGCACATTGGTATGCACGCTGAGCAAACGTTTAAGGCACGTAGGTATGAGAGACTGTTCTGTAGTAATTATCTGACAGCCGGTTTTGACCTTCTCACGTTTGATTAGCTTACGCAGCGTCCAACGATAGTACTCATTAGCTGTCTAGCAGGCAATTTAGGTCCCTTATTGTCAGCTAAATGTAACTTTCTGGATAAAAATCTCTGATCTCAATCTAAGCACTGATTCTGCTCTCAAGCAGCGATTAGACATTGATTGAAAACAGACAAGATATGACATGCTAAGGCACATAGATCAGCTGGGGCAGAGAGAGAGAGAGAGAGAGAGAGAGAAACAGAGAGCTATCATGCAAATTGGTGCAGTTTGTCTTTTCAGCCAGACACATTCATTACACCGAATTGCTGCTGTTCATATATCATCGGTAACGGTGGCTCATCCGAATACACATCGGCACTACAAAAAGAAAAACGTCAACAACATTCCCTGTTGCTTTGTAATACAGTAACCACAAAGGAGTTACAAAGTGAGTATCTGAAGCACTGAAATAAGTGATGCATTCCGGAGACCACAGAGCTCACGCTGGCTATGGATTTGAGAGCCAAATGTTGACTGAGGGAGGGTGTCCTTCAGTGCTGAATAGGGCCTGATTGTTCTGCCAGTCTAGAGCACATGTGTACTTTTCAATAAGCCAAGAATCAGCATTGATCTGAGCAAACCAAGCAGCGCTGGCACATAACTTAGCAGGCTAAGCATCCACGCACACGCCCTGCCTCTCATTGTGCACCGACAGAATGGGCAGAACGACAAAAAAGCTCGACCGCTGTGGCCACTATTGAAAGTGGAAATGTATTTAAGGGGTCAATAAAGCACTAAAACATTCACATATGCTACACATATAGAGTGTAGATGGATTCAAAGAAAATGTCATGTTCACACAGCTTGGGAAAATGTCTCAACATTGCTCTGTGTTCAAAGTCATTCTATTTCCTTACCCAGATCAGCGAAGTTGTCAAGTCACGACACCTAAAACTTTATCGGCATTATGGTGACTGGACGGGGTTGAGTAAGAGCGTGTATTATCAAGTTTTCTGGAGCCTCGTTAGCACCGTGGGCGGCTGTTGAAGATTGCTACGAAGGTCTTAGCACTTGACTCAGCCCATGTGAAATGCGACGTATGTAACGTGTAACATTAACAGCTTGAAATAACGTCTGAGTAAGGCATGCGTTTGCACGATGACAATGATGATGCTTACGTCAAACAATAAAGCTCTATGAATGATCTGGAACCTCTTGAACTTCATGTAGACAGGCAGAGAGACATTTACCTTTGACATTAAATTCTACACATTGTTTTGTCTTGCTGAAAAAAAAAAAAAAGATCCACCTGGACAAACATAACTGGGGAAGCACAATGGAAAGGAATACACAGGAATGTGGATAATTTTAGGTAACGCTGATACAGTATGATGCAATACATATACAGGTGATAACCTAGAAGACATTAGTCAGTTAAAACATTTTCCAGTTGTCCATTCTGGCTGCTTTGCTATTACGGTCATCGTACAGAAATTGCAAGTGCAGATTTTACAGTAGCTGTAACAAAATGGAAGGAAAGAAAGAAAACACCCAAATCTGCATTAGCTTCTTAAAGTATTAAATACACAAAGAATAAGTATATGACAGCAAGCAAAGGGTTAAAAGGAAACCTAGTATTTGCTCATTGCACTACTGAAACAGTGTGTGCGTGTGTATGCTGTGATATCCAACAGGATGTGGCCTGTACCTTTAAGAAAGGGAGTTTATAATTCTAGCGGAAATGACCATATTTGGGCATCAGGAAGTGCTGGAATTCCTTCAGGTATGAAAGGCACCACAATAGAACAGGTCAGAGGCCATCAGGTTTAGTGATTTACTGTATTCTAGTAGTCCAACACGCAATATTAACCCACTCACTACCGGCACACCCAGGCGCAGTGCGTCATTCTGGGGTATTTACATATTTTACAAATGATGAAAAAATAGGAGTATCTGAAAAGCTGAAATGCACTGTATCCATCAGGGGCATTCAGGCCATTTTTATTATACATTATTGACTATTTTTTCCTCCTTTTTGCCCTGGTGAAACATACACAAGAAGCCACTTACATAGTTTGAGATTATAGTATGTGTATAAACCTTCTAGAGAAACAGGACATATACAAGAGAACTCACTTTTACATTCACGTTTTTATGGCCTTCAGCAGACGTTCCTATCCAGAGTGATCAAAAACACATCACGCTACTTCACTAGGTCTGGGACTGAGAACAGCATCAGACTAAACTCTATTAAGGAGTTTAGTACAGCAGGAAAACAAACACACTAGTCAAAGGATTTAAAAAAAACAAATAGAAGAACTAAGGGCTAACTTGTGCTTGGTGTAGAGTTTTGAAGAGCGTCAGTGAATCGCGCAGCCAGGAGAAGTTTGTTCCCCCACCTGGGAAGAGTTTTCATGCAAATGATGCAGACTTTTGTCTAAAACATCCTGTTTCTCTAGATTAAGATCTGTTTCTTTACAATGCTTAACGTTTACCACATCTAACTCTATTTACTTAAGTTCACTGTGGTTATGTCCTGGATTCTTCCTCACACGGACACTACTTACAAATCCTTAGAAGTTCTGATGGCCTAATTGGATAGTTAAATTAAATCCACTATTCTCCATTTCTCCAGCTTAATTCAGATATTGAATTATTTCTCTATGGGTATTCTGTTTTCTCCTGGAGATGAATTCAACACAACTGTTGTATCATTAGCGGTTTGTTACTAAAGCGGTATATAGCACCAGCACTGTTTAAAGAGGACCTGTGTGACTCGTCATCTGGTGTGCAATAACTTGAACATGCCATATATTACATCTTTCATGTTTGCAGAAGTCTCTTTAGATAATCCCTAACAGTGCTGTTGACCACCTGTCACGTACACCAGGGACACTTTATGGCACCGAATATCGGATACCTTATTATATGTTGCTATTTGTTCATATAAAAGACAAAATGTGCATTTTCTTTTAAAACATTAGGTCAATACATAACAGACAGTTGAAAAGATCACTTACTACTTACAACATGTTCAAATATTTGTGAAACAGTATTATCAATATGTCTATTGTTTTTTTTTTTTGTCCATTTCCTGCATCTTCTTTTTCAGGTGTCAGATTGTCCGATTATATTCAGTTTGGTCAGAAACAAGGACAGGGAAGAACTCTCTCTTGGTATCCAATAAACACAGAACAAACATGTGGAAAAATTCCCACACTCGTAATTATAAGGAAGCGTTTGTTTCCTCTACCACCTGCAACATGTTGTTTCTTACTCAAGCTGAACATCATTCAACTGGAAATCATACAGCTCTTGTTATAGTTTGGGTAGCACCGTGGTTCTTAAAGTGGGATCTGGGGACT
>JAQQZR010000011.1:1912368-1924824 GCA_030068235.1 Notoglanidium macrostoma | reverse complement strand
CGGAGCACCCGGAGGAAACCCACGCATGCACGCGGAGAACATGCAAACTCCACACAGAAAGGCACCCTGGGTGACCCCAGTAGCTAACCACTACACCACCGTGCCACCCAGTTTCTTTCTTTTATCCAATAAATATCCATACGTTTTTGATTAATCCTGATTTTTTTCGAGTTCTCAACGTTCTCAGTGCAAAACTTTATTCAGATTATGCTGTTTTAAAATTTGAAAAACATTAATAACCCAATATAATCCAAGGATAAATTAATCTTCACATATGACCAAAATTATATTTGTACACAGATACAGACCGAGCCTTCTGTCCATGATTTGCGCTCGTCTCGTCCGTATTTGTGCGCGTTTTCTGAAAGCTTACAGATACGTATGAAGTCATCAGAAATCATTGGGTGTGTAGCCAATAGCTCAAGCAAGACACAATGAAGAAATTTTAACTTTTTGAGCAGAGCTTATGCAATTTAGTAAGAAATTTTAAACAGCTACATAATGTTACTTCACCCAGGCAAACGTACGAGCAATTGTTACCGAACAGCGGAGAGGAGATTCAACGTAAATGTGTTGTTTCAGAAACTTTGACTCTGAGCTGCCCTCTAGTGGCTGTATTGCTTAACAACCATGCTAATGTGAACACGCAGGGAGAGCATTGACGGTTACATTGTTTGAAACAGACATTTATTTTTGTATGTAAGAAAAGCATACACAACTACAACTACAACACAACAACACAGTTTATATTAATTTAATTGCAGCTACTAATTTCCTTATAATAATTACTGAATAATAGGTAAATAAAAAAGGCAAATAATTAATTACTGTAGTAGGCCGAGAACATAAGACATTAAACAACCTATCAAAACTGCCTGTTTTGTATACTGATAATTCATTAAACATATACACAGATAATGTTGCATATCAAAAAAGTGCATGTGTTATAAATTTACGAAATGTGTTATAGATTCACCAGTTCTTCAGATGACAACAGTCAACCTGGTTCAAACTGACAGAAAGGCTTCAGTAACTCAAGTAACCACTCTTTACAACCGCGAAGAGCAGAAAAGCATCTCAGAATTCACAACACATTCAATCTTGAGATGCATTACACTTCTGTTGGTCAAGAACAAGAATCTGAGGCTATTCTAATGCTAAACTGCGTACAAGTTCACCGAAACTGCTCGTTTGAAGATTGGAACAAGACCAGCTGATGTTTTTCAGTTTCAGTGACCTTGTGCCCTCTGTAGCAGGATTACAGGTAGATACAGGTAGGTACAGTGAGTGTAAGCGCTTTCCAATTCAGCATTATGGAAGAAGTAATTTATGAATCGAATACTGAGAGTTTTTTTAAAGCACTTTGGTCCTTAGACGACAGCAGGTTTTATAACGTCTGCATAGAGACAGTTTATTGTACAGCACAGCTCGGAGCGGATGACTCACTGACGCTGGAGGAGACAAAAAACAAATTGATGCTGTCTGGGTTCACGAGACCACCGAATACCATGCAGTCCGTCATTAAGTAGTAATTCATCAATTATGTCATAAGACACATTTGATGAGCTGTACATGTCTTTAGAGTGTTAAGCTTTCATCATTCCAGATAAGACAAATGCAAATATCAGTGTAACTGCGTCCCTAAATTGTTTGGCCTCAAGTTGCATGCAAATTAACCATGGCAGTATCTTGAGATTTGTAATTCTGTGTTGACACTCACTGGCCAGTTCAGTTCTATCATTCATTTAGTTTCACATGCAACAAAGGTAAGCAGGCAGTTACATTATTGCAAGTCTTTGTGCCTGAGGGAAGGGTGACCATGAATCAAGAGTCATTTCTTCATCACGTCAAACTCCTGAATCTTCAACAGATGTTCTTTAGGACACAGACTGTTCCTGAACGTCTACTGATGGCGTGTGTGCGTATGTGTGTGTGTGTGTGTGTGTGTGTGTGTGAAGGGTCATTTAATTTACAAGCCCACTACTGGTTCATGCACTTAGCTCCACTTATCCAACATTTACAGGGCCCTCCAGAATTGCTGGCCTCCGTCATGAAAATTAGCAAAAAGTAACATGCAAAAAGAATAACAATGCAATGAGTGATATTTTGAAGTGAAACATACGGGCCTGTTGTATAGTGTTATCTTAACTCAATATTTCATTGTAGCTATTTGAAGTTTGAACTCTATTGCTTTTTAATTCAGACCAAAATGTAGATCTGGAAGTTTGTTGGAGTCATGAAATTGTTGAAAAGTTGATCTTTTGATCAGGTTTTAGGCTAGACATCCAAACATCCAGGTTCCCAGAAGAATTCATGAGGCCTTCAATCTTCACAAGAGCCTCTGGACCACTAGAAACTAAATGACATAAAATATTCAGTGAGTCACCACCATATTTAACAGTAGCTATCAGATAAGGCCTCAAGTGCGGTCTTGAGACATTCTCTGTATTGACTGACACGTGTAGGATTTATTGGCATTTGTACTTGGACTTGTCTTGGTTTTGGGCATTGGTCTCCTTAAATATGGTCTTGGTCTCAACTGAGAATTTGTAAAAAAAATTATGTTTTTTAATTTTGCAATGCATGAAGTTTGACAAGAGGAAAATTCTTCCAGAAAACAGCCTAATCATTGGTGCAATGCATGAATGAAGCGTGGAGTAGTAAAGGCCTGTCATAAAAAAAGGATGTGATGGTTTTTGCTCCTGCTCTTGATTCAGTTTTTCTTTCATTTGACCTCGATCTTGACTTTGCCTCACTTTCGTTTGAACTCGATCTTGACTTTGCCTCACTTTCGTTTGAGCTCAATCTTGACTTTGACTCACTTTTGTTAGAACTCGATCTTGACTTTGACTCACTTTTGTTAGAACTCGATCTTGACTTTGACTCACTTTTGATAGAACTCGATCTTGACTTTGACTCACTTTTGTTAGAACTCGATCTTGACTTTGACTCACTTTTGTTAGAACTCGATCTTGACTCTGCCTCGCTTTTGTTTGAATTCGATCTTGACTTTGCCTCACTTTTGTTTGAACTCAATCTTGACTTTGCCTCACTTTTGTTTGAACTCAATCTTGACTTTGCCTCGCTTTTGTTTGAACTCGATCTTGACTTTGCCTCGCTTTTGTTTGAACTCGATCTTGACTCTACCTCACTTTCGTTTGAATTAGATCGCGACTCTGCCTCGGTTTTGTCTGAACTCGATCTTGACTCTGCCTCACTTTTGTTTGGACTTGATCTTGACTCTGCCTTGCTTTCATTTGAACTCGATCTTGACTCTGCCTCACTTTTGTTTGAATTCGATCTTGACTCTGCCTCGCTTTTGTTTGGACCTGATCTTGATTTGGTTTTACTTTCATTTTTGACTCAATCTTGACTCTGCCTTGCTTTCATTGTTCTCAATGTTGACTTGGTCTCACTTTTTTTCTTCACTTGATCAAAGCATGTTCTAGTTAATCCAATGACACATGTGAAAAGCTTCATCTGACTATAATGCATGATTTGATGCAGCTCTTTCAAGGAGCTCGTTGTTATCGAGGTGGTGTCTAATACCTGAGTTTGAAACTCAGAACAGCAAGAATCAATAAACTGCGATTCCGAGCTTGTGATCTTTGAAGTCTTTTTTGCTTATTTTAATTTTGAAAATAATTAGTTTTTAGTGTAGCCTTGTTGTCTTCCAGCTCCAGGGTGCTTTGTTCTATCCTTAGCTCCAGTTACTGTCTGTGCATATTAACCGCATGACCACGTGGGTTTCCTGCTACTGTCCAAAAACATGTCAGCAGGTGAAATGGCATCTCTGAATTGCCCATAGGTGTGAATGTGTGTGTGCGTCTGAACTGATTTCCCATCTAAGGTGTGTCCACGCCTTGCACCCGGGATACGCTCCAGATCCACCATGACCCTGAACAGGATAAAACATTTAATAAATATGAATAAATATATAAAGATTTTTTTCCCAACGATGACAATTTACATTTAAATACGCCCTGGGGGTGTTAATAATTTTACCACGTATGTTTTGTGTTCTGATAAAACACTATGATTGAACACGGATTATTTTAGATCAAGGTAAGCTATTTAAATTCATTTGTGTAATGCTTAATTCTGCTAATTATTTTTGAAGGGTGCCAAGACCTCTAGGAAGCAGTTTATGCAAAATAGATTACATAGTTGATTATTTTTAGCAGAGTCATCCTAAGGCAGCAGGAATTATAGATCGAATGACCTATCGATAGATCTATCGATCGATAGATCTAAAGCTGCAGTCCTGTATTCGACAAAACAGTCATTCTTGTAATTTGGCTGATTAACGTTGTGTTACTCACATTAAAAAAACACAGCAGGAGTGATCCGGAGCACGGCAGCTAATCCCTAAAACACCACTGTAGAGTACTCCTGTGCTTGCCAATAGCTCCAAGGCCCATGTAGAAGGCATTATTGGTCTTATGTACACTTTTGGCCAGATTTACTAAAGGTTTGTGTCAGAACAAAGCCTCTTTTGGCGTCCTGTCAGGATTTACTAAAGACGTTCGGTGAGTAGTTAGCGATGGAAAGGCGTGGCATATGCATTTGTAGGAGGTTCCCTTTCGGATCAAAATTTGGAGGAGAGTATTTAAATGAATCGTGCAACATGATTTGCAGTAGTCAATTTCCTGCTAATTGCGCCATTATTTAAAATGTCTTAAGTTTTTACAGATTTTGAGAGAGACAAGAGAGACACTGTAAGCGAGTGCACAGGTGTCTGCCAGATTGATCGAGCGTGCACTAGAATATATGTATGTTTGCGCAGATTAATATTTTCTCTTCAAAATCTAATTTAGGAAGGAATGAGGCACAAAAAAGAAAGCATGTGGTAGAAGGGACAAAATTTTCTAAACTTGTATTTACTTATTTGGAAAACGTTAACAGACCATATCGATTGCTAAAGCACGTTATCCTGTACCTGTGGCGACCCTTCGCTCATTTGTGCTACTCTTGGTAGCTAGCGTTGGTCATTATTAAAATGCACACATTGTGTCTGTGTTCATTAATTTGCACAATGCTATCAGGTAACCCGCAGAATTGGCCACACCCATTGGCACTTTTTAATAAGCCCTGCATAGTAAATCTGGTGTTTTATTTACTGTAATTCTACAAAATCATTCGTAATGTATATCGTGCTGACATGACCTTGTCACCCAAATCTGATCTGCTCTTTATGACGGTGCTGTTCTATCTACAGTATAATTTGTCTGCAAAGAGAGAAAATCTGGATAATGTGCACTCACGATTGTTTTTGAATAAACTCTACTCTCATCATGCAGTGCATAGGACTCCATATCCTGCAGTTGTTAGTGCTAATCCGCTTGTGTCATTATCCGGCCATCAACTAATCAATAAAACCCAAGAGGCCTTATGGTGAGACTAATCGTTTCCTCAAGATAAACCATCAATAATCCTGGCCTTTAGCATGTGAAAACTATTAAAATGCTTTTTTTTTCTGAAGTAACGTAGGCATGTGATGTCTATTTGAGCTCTATAGCTGTGTTTTACATATTTGCAATCTCAGAAACCATGACAAAACAAAGCAAGAGCCAAAACCGTCAATCTACAGTCACATTTGCATGAGGTGACTCATCAAACGGTCTGACTCTTCCCAGCAATGATTTAACTCACATGGCAGTTCCTCTTTCTCCACTTCTCAAAGTGTTAATCTCACATTTTGATCAAAAGCTGGTGCCTGGCACGGTCCCATTTCCACTTAATGCGCAGTCGACTAACCAATGCTGTTGCTGTTACTGAGCGATGGAGCTAATTGGCTCCAGGGCCCAAACATATTACCCTTTGCTTGACTTGTATTCCACACCTGCTGCTACTGGTGGTGTAGTGTGCTTTACAATGGCAACAGATTGTGCTATTTTTTCCACTGGGACAAACAATAACAGACTTCCATTCTGCCAGGGGGTCTATTATTCAACGGCAAAGGAGTCATAAAGAAAGGCCTGCATTTCCAATTGCCCTTTTTCTACAGCTTTTCTGTTTTTTTGGTTTTCTTTTATTTTTTTGCAAACTAACTCATGCTTGTTCATGTTTTCATTTGGGTGATGGTCCTGTGGAGCCGTCATATGGATGTCTGCTATCCATGTAAAGAAAAGGCAGTTAGTGGTGTACAATTACATTTGAAAATGCATTATCACATTACACACTTCAAATGAATTTCCTTGAATCGTGGCCTTTGTTTTAACTTTTTATTTACCTTAAAAATCACATCATATCCATCTCCACCACCTTTGCTCTGGACCATGTTAGAGACATCCTACCCTTACATTCACAAAGCGCAAAAAAAAAAAAAAATCCCAATAAAACAAAGCTGGGAGATTGTCATGAACTGAGGCTAAGTGCTGGGGATTGATCGAAGCTCGGTCAGATCCGCTGTCCCGCTGGACTCTGCTCTGTGATCCAGGTAATGCTGGATCATGGCTGGTTGGTGAGGCCTTACTAACAAGAGGGGACTGTCTCATCCATCTTGAGGAAGTGCTCTATGGAACATATTGATCCAGAAAGAGGAACAAATCCCCGAAAAGCTGTTCCTCGACAGATCCCCTTTACTCCAGCCACGTGCCGACACGGCTCCGGAGATGTTCGGGATGCCGGGGGTTGGGGGTGGAAATACCATGGGATTTGTTGGGTGATGATCTGAGAAGATAATACTACTCCATCACTGCTATCGAGTGCAGCTCAGTTCAGGGAACTAGAATCAGAGTGGACAAATTATTAGCGCCCAGTCAATACCGTTCACAAGTAATCAGGAGCGCTCCAAGGGGCACGAGCGCTTATTGGCACATGCTTCAATAAAACCACAGAGGGCAGATTTGAATATAATACCAACCATTAATCAGAGATCATTATCACAAACCACAGATTATTTCTAGTACCACTCTTCAGAAGTAAATAGGATCGAGGTTCGATTGACCAGAGATGCGGACCGCTGCACAGGTCTAACCATGCAAATATTACCATTTACTAAGCAATTATCGGATGACAGATTTAACCAGAGTTTGGATGTATTGGGCTCAGGGGACTTGAATATACAGAGTATCTTGAATTGTGAAAGTGTTACACTGGTATCAATATATATATAATGTACAAACGCAGATTGCCAGCATTTCAGGAATATCAGTATTCCCTAGCAACTGATCCTTAGCATGGACCTGACAGATGTGACACAAAACTTCCAGTACGTTTATCTTCAAGGAATAACAGTCAAGTCACTCTTGTGGCTCCAACACAAGACGTGAGCGCAGGTTGAAAGAGCAAACGTAGAAGTTCAAATAACCCACCAACGCTCAAAATATCCATTGGCTTCCCATCTGACGCAGGACAAGACCACAACGGATGAAGGCACGTGCTAACAGCGCAGTAAGTGTAACTCACACCTAGAGTGACGGAGGTGCAAGAAAAGCTTAGATGACATTTCCCATTCACTGACAGACTTCAAAGTGGGAGCACACTGGAGACGGCAGGGCGCAGGCAGGCGGGCGTTTAAACGGTCAGTGAATTTGCGCTCTCTCATCCTCTATTTGCTATTCCATCTCAGCGCTGTGCTCCTTCTGCTTCATCCACAGTGTTTGATGCTGACTCCCAGAGGAGAGCCAAAGAGGAAGGAGAGAAGTTTGAGTGCAGGAAGGAGGCTGAGAGAAGCTGGATGTGCTCAGTACTCGCTAAAAAAAACATTGTGTGAAAACAAGTCCAACTGGTAACCAACTAAAACTGCGGTCGTTTTTATCAAACCCAGGCTGAAGCTCTTCTGGAAGCTTTGACTGTCGCACTTGCTTCTTCTTTTTGCAGCAAAAGAATCCTTTGTTATGGGTTTTGGTCTGACAGTGGTCTCTTACATAATATATCGCATTCTTTACTGACATCAAGTGGTTGGATTAAAAGAACAGCCTAAAGTTGTTTTTTTTTGTAGTGGTGTAGGAATGAAGGAAAAATTTGCATGAAGCAAAAGTGAAACAAGCTCACGATATAGCAAAGCAGTGAGTTCAGGAAGAGTGCGCAAAGTTCAGAGAAGGAGCTCAAGTGTGAGCTCAAAGTGCAGTGGACCGACAGACGGATGTGACAAACCATTACAAAGCGTAAATGATTGCTGTGTATGGACTCATGTTGATCCTGCATTGTGTTGCACTTGTAATTGCCTTCACTGGCTCTGCAGGTCCTTTTGTATCTCCACACTCACGCCCTGCTGGAAACACAGCCTCGGGGTCAAAGGGGATACGATGCATCGAATGAGAGCACTTGTTTCACAGCTGTCTCTCTGCTTCCCCTCCTGAGCCACACACACACACACAGCCTTCTTTCAAAACACGCACACATGCAGAGAAGACCCAAAACACACCAATACACACAGAGTTCTGTGTAACGAATATAGGCTAAGCTGGTAATTAGGAGGGGATAAGTCGCTCTTGGACACCTTGGCCAGGCAGGCAGTGCCAGGCTTCCCAGCTGACAGGAGCTCACGTGACTGAAGGGAGTCCACCTGGGGGCAGACGCCCACCCCCGGACGCCCATCATATGGCATGCCCTGGAGGGCTGGAGAAAAGAGCGACAGAAGAGGTGGTCGTTAAAGAAGCTGGCTAGTAACATTACAAATTCAAACTGATCTAAGAGTCGGAAAACTTCCCTAAAGGCAGCACGCACATTCACACCATCCTTTTTTTCATAGTTCTGAAAGTTCGAATGAATCAGAGTGAGTCAGGACACACCAAGGGCAGAACGATCTGAGTAGTGCTTAATGTTATAGTAAGCTCAGTAAGAACCTAGTGTTAATTAGTTAAATATGGTTAACAAAAGACATCTCTTGTACATTTCCAAAGTAACTTATGTACACAATACACATAATTAACACAACAATATATACTTATTCAGAATTTAGTATGTACTACTTACAAATACTGCTTAGTGTATAGTTTAGGTAGTAAGGTGAAAAAGCGCAGAAAAAATGTTAGCGCTTATCGGGAAGAAAAAAAACCTTTTTGATAAAAAAAAGTAAAACAATATGTGTAATAATGCTTAAAAAAATTCTATAATTATTCAACATTTACCTGTAATGTCATGTAGAAAAATGGATCTAATCACCGTGTTCTTGTTGGATACCTGTTAATCTTTTTTTCCCACATTATCTACCATGCACCAATTATTATCTGTAAAAGCTACTTAGGTCTGACAAATAACGTCATACAGGCATAAGTTATTATGTACGTGAATCTTCAACCATTTTTGTACCAAAAATTCATTTTAAGTATTTTATGTATATATTATATACAGTTCCAGTCAATAGGCCACACCTTCTAATTCAGTGTTTTATCTTTATTTTTCAGTCACAATGTTTTATTTTTATTTTTTACATGTCTTGAAGTGATGACGTTCTGTCGTTTCTCTTTACTTAGAGCTGTTCTTGACATAATATGGATTACTGCAGTTGTGGAACGGGGCTATTTCCTGTACACCAACACTACCTCGACACAACACAGCTGATGATCTCACACACATTAAGAAGGCAAGAAATTCCACTAAAGAAAAGTGATGACCTCATGAAGCTGGTTAAGATAATGCCAATAGTGTGCAAAGCGTCATCAAGGAGAAACGCCGCCTACTTTGAAGAATCTAAAACATGAAACATGAAAATATTTTGTTTTTTCAACACTTTATAGTTTGCCACATGATTCCATACATTTTCCACATGTTATTTCATAGTTCTGATGTCTCCAGCATTGTTCTAAAATGTCGAAAATACTCCAAAGAAAGAATTGAGTAAGGGTGTCCAAATTTTGACTGGTGTAAATATGTTTATTTATCACATACATGAGTAGTTATTGTACTGTGATAAATGGTGAAACCAATATCTGTTCAAGTATCTCAAAAATGTCCACACAAACCCAGGAGGCGTCGCGTTCAACCACACCAAAATTTGTTCAGTCCAAACTACATAGCCAGATGGGAGGAGAATATCACTTTCCGTGTCTGCCAGATGAGAGGATTAGACGAGAGAGAAAGAAGAGGGAAGAAATCTGTGTCGTCCATCGATATTACAAGAAAATCTTCCTTGAATATCGTTTAGCTGTTGAAATGAAGTCACGTAAAGGACATAGTGTGTCCAGAAAACTTTTCTGATCTGATGACCCCTGAAAACTAATGTAAATCTGATTTATTTATTAGCAGGCTTCATCTATAAAGAACAGTTCCCTGATTTGGGCAAATGAGCTTTAGATCAGTGTTCATTCTGTGAATGAAGATTTTGATGTTCTTTGATGAGCTTTTATTTCGTGACTAAACTGTAACGGAAATGTAAATGAAAAGATATTTGGACAGGAAAATTACGGCGGAATCTCTGTTCATTCCGCCCTGCCGAGTAAAGACGAGGCGAAATAGCTGTTCAGGCGGACAACCTAGCTTACATCTCAAGGGAATTTTTGCAGCCAGGAGGAACATCCTTCAGCAAAATCCATTACAGAATGTTACCTTCACTGTTGGACGTTCCTGAGTGCAGTTGGGACGCGAGAGAATCCGGCTCACTAGCTTTCTAGCTTTGCTCCTGGATTCTAACAGGTATATGAGTCAGGACACACAAACGGTGTTGGTCTGAACCAAGTAAGATCTTTATATGAAAACATCTTCACTCTTCACTCCATAACTAGCAAAACAGGCTCGTGGCTAACTGCACAGAACTTCCATCGATCACGTCGGCAATCCTCCTCCCGTCATCGCCAGTCTTTAAGCTGCAGCGCGCATTTTACAAGTATCATGAAACCGTCTGAGAAGATCGTGACTAAAATTAGACTAAAATTAAAACTGAATTGTGACTAAAACAAAAGAAAAAGACTAAAATGTAAATAAAAATCCCAATAAAATTTAGGAAGCGAGGAAACGAATGGAAGATTCCTGTCAAAATGAACACTTCATTAGACAGAACACTTTTCAGAGACGTCCACAGGGAGTCTGGTCGGGATCGATTGTGAACTCGAGTGACGTGGCTGAGGTTGAAGAAGTGTAGAAATTCAGGAGAAATTCAATTTATGTATTGTAGAAGGCGCAATGTTTTTGCCTAACAGCATGCCTTGGACAGTTTCTATAGTAACAGCTCATTTACTGTGTATGCACCGTATAGTCTAAAGCTAATAAAAGCAGATTTCAGAAAACATTGTTTTTTAACATTATTTTGTGAGTCATTCATAAAACATTTATAGAAGCAGTCTCCGGTGTCAGCACTGTGGAACTGTTATGGTGCTTTGCAAATTTTCCCAGGATGGTCGAGTCTTCAGGACTGAGGAGTTTGCGTATTCCAGTTTCACGGTAAAAGACAAGCCGTTTTTTTTTTTCCGAGAGAGAGAGAGAGAGAGAGACAGAGGATGAGAAAGATAAAGGGAGACGCTGGGGAAGGGAATAACTGTTTATCATTGTTTATCTGACATAAGTGAGAACAGGAACTAACTTGTCTTGTGGATGTTCTGCAACATTAAATCTGACTATAAACCGTTAACACTTGTGGTGTGTCAGTCGTTCATAAATGAAAGATTGTAATCGTTTGGCAAGTTGCTTTAGTATAAGTGGCATAACTCACTCCAGACTGCCCAGTTATACCAAAATGAAAGGGTCAGGATTAATAAATCTAGATTAGAAAGATTGTGTTTTGTGCAGTTCTTTAAAAAAAAAAAAAAGGGTGTAAGGAATTAAAACTAAACACTCAAAAACACAAACATATCAGTTCTGTGCATTCTAGTGAACGCTAGCTGAACACTAGCGCTGCTCAAGCCTTATAAAAATCTAACACTATAACCATTTACATCTTTAAACACCTAGTGCAACACTTGTCAGGGGCGCACCAAAGTCGTTAGGACGCTAAAGTACACTGGGAGGTAACAGGTTCACCCATCTGCCCTCTGGAATGCCCTACTGATTGTGAGAATATGTAACGAAGAGGGAATATTCATTATACATCAGCAGCATCATTTATTCATTTCCTCTGTCTGTCTGTAAACATGCCTACAGCCTCTGATCGACACCGGAACAATCTGTGTGTGTGTATGTATGGGTGTGTGTGTGTGTGTGTGTGTGTGTGTGTGTGTGGAGGGGTGTCTAGCAAAAGAAAGAGTGTGTTTACACCGTTACATGTATTAAGTATGCTAAACTTGGTAATGATTGTTCAGAATGATCTCCGAAATCACTGTGGATTTTGTAAATGAATGAATTATTTAAGGAAAAGGTCGAAGCCTTTATTAATTTACTGGACAGGTTAAATAGTGCTGCAAGGCTTTCTGTTTGTGTATGTATGCATGTGTGTGTGTAGGGAACAGTTTTAATCTACCGTCTACAATTCACTAACCCTAATCTGAATCATTATAAATATAAATTATGATTTGTTGGATCATGCATCTTTACGTTTTGTTTCTATCACTAACTAGTTGCAAAATTATGCATGCATTT
>JAQQZR010000011.1:1890527-1912358 GCA_030068235.1 Notoglanidium macrostoma | reverse complement strand
TTTAATATCTCACCCCTCACCCCCCCCCCCCCCCCCCACCAACCGCACCCGCTCCCTGCCCCCTCCACCCTTTCCAACCCCACCCTTTCGAGCAACAAGAAGCTCAAACATCCATACCCAGGCAAGTTACAGTTTGTCAATAGTTATGCGCACTCACTCAATCAGATTCCCCTTGACAAAGAGGGAGTTTAACAGACAAAAGTTTGTGGTTTAGGTTTGAGCCTCACTTTAATCTTGACTGTGTGTGTGTGTGTGTGTGTGTGTGTGTGTGTGTGTGTGTGTGTGTGTGTGTGTGTGTGTGTGTGTGATCATTATAATTTAATAACATCATAAACTGGAATTTGGTTCTGTCAGTAAAAAGAAAACACTTGAAAGACTTGAATGAACACTACGCCTGAAGCAACGTGTTAGCAAAAAGATATCACTCCAATAACTTGATAGATTATTTAAAGAAAAGAAAGAGAAAAGGGATTACAAACAATATATAAATCAAGACAGTATAGATCAAGACCAATTATTTGAACAAAAAAGGAGGTTGTCAAATAGCACCTTTTGTTCAATTGTTGGTCACTTAAAAAAAAAAAAGAGCTGATGTACAAGGTGGGGCTCTCCGTTACTTGCACCTATGGACAAGCCGACACTGATATATTAGTTTAGTTTTAAGTTTATACGTCTATACGTTTATACCTGCTGAAAGTGTCAGGGACAGCTGTAGTTGGAAATGCATGCTGTGAAAACGAAATATAAAATGGGTTAGGGTTAGGGTTAAAAAAGAGAAGATAAACTCACCAAATCTCCACTAACTATATCCAATAATTTGCATTATTGTCATTCCCATCAGACCCTTCAGTAAGCCCTCATGCCATGTGATTGGGGCGGAGTCATCCTGGAAGAGACCATTCCACATCGAGACTATAGAAATGTTTTATCACAGGACTTTCTTAAGGGACATGAATCTTACCAGAAAAAAAAATGTCTGCCCAACGTAACAAAGCTAACTGTTTATTTTTCCTTTAATTCGTCACATGTCTGAATTTAGATCTTGTAGAGCAGACAATGCACAGGTCTCAATACAAATCTTTCAGTGTTTTGGATAAGAAACGGAGGTAGGGAAGACTCCCATTGGCCAATAATGAGTTTCCGAGCCGATCCAAGTTCATCAGTTGTGTAATTGTATCTTCTTCTTTCAAGTGAATAACATATAACATGTCATTAAGACCTTCATTCCTGACTGTGCATGATAACGCTGTACAGCCTGCACAATCCTAACCCCTGTATCCTCATTCAACATTATTAGCTCACTAAAGAAGCAGGCGTCTCATTCTTTTAAATCAAATGGTGCACTTCTTAGCCGGAGCATTATGGCCCTCAATTACTAGAGCCGAACTGCTTCGGTCTTAACTGTTCCCCACAGCCCCCCTCCTCCAGTAAATAGAGGCCTTTCCTATCCTACGTGCTTCAAATGACTGCCAATATATTTTCTCTTAATGGCCTCAAGAAGTGCTGATATCCACAATAAGACAAACATTAATGCACCAGCCAGTTCAGAAATGAAGGGGAGGATATGAGCATCACAAATATCGAATCCTGAGGAAGAATAGGCACGGCCGAGATACCGTAACTTCAAAATAGTGTACTATTTGAAGTGTCTTTGATCACGGGTGAGAGGTCTTTGGTCAGGTCTTAAAATCAATATATGGAATGCATAACTTCACATCTATGAGCTGCAACTAATTATCAAGTTCTGACTGATCTAAAGTAGATCATAGAGTATTATCCGTTATCTTACTGAAGATGAAACACTTTCTCTGCACGCCAAGGAAGCTGTCCAAGACTTAAAGAATTATAACCTCTTGCTGAAAGGAAGTCCGGCTCAGGATTACAGCCTGGATTTATTTTTTTTTACACATTAATTTTTGCATGGCTTGATACAGAGGGGTCTTCCACATCTAGAGGTTTGGGAGAACAGAGTGATTTATGCAAAATTCCTGACAACAGAAAGGCAAAGCATGAGAAAGAGAAATGCCGTGCCACGCTGTCCTCCTCATCTCATTAAAATGGAGGAGGCTTTTCCGTGTTTTCTCTCTTTACCTTGCTCATCATGAAAAATTCACGACTCCATTCTTGGCTAATTGTTAGCTACAAGACAGAGCGTACCGAGTAACCCATTACTTGGTGTCTCCATCAAAGCAAAGAACCTAGTTAGAGTGTGTGCTGAATTTTAGATTTTATCCTTTAAATGCCCTTTCAAAAGCAACCCACCATTTCAAAAAATTGTTGATAACCTTACACAACAATTCAATTATATGCATGAAAGTTGGCTGTCAACTCCAAAGAATGGGTCATTTCATTGTCATGATCATGGGAATTTGACTCATTGAGTCACTCCTGACTCATTGTCTCCGATTATGAAGCAGTTGATGAACAGAAACATCCCTGAGCCATGAGAAGAACAAGACTGACACAGGAGAGCGTATTAATCGGCAGCTCAGCATGTCGCTGGCTGGAAAAGGTAACGCACTCGGGGAGAATTCAGATCCCCCGTGTCACAGCTGAGGTCAGTGATGATGTATTGACAGGCAGAAATGCCCTACTTAAGCAGAGAACCTGGTGGCAGTTTCAAGTGACAGTCACGTGAGGAGAGAGAACGAGATCTGTTGAGAGAATATCGGTGAATAGGTAAAGATCGGGAATTCACATATAATTGAGCACAAAACGGCTGCTTTTAGAAATGCATCATGTACGAATATAATGAGGAACTGATACGACCAGAAGTAAAGCGCTATCGTTGAAAGAGGACATTAAACGTGTCACATTTCTCAGTCTTATCACATGAAGAAGGAAAGACGGGGCCACTGGAGACCTGTTTCTGGCTCGACTCAGAACCGCAATGAAGTCCTGACCTGTTTCCTAGCGGTCCTGGGGAATCCGCATCATCCGACAAAGGAAACCGCCACTAATTAACACCCGCCCTCATTAGGCCTCTGTTCTCCGTCGTCTCACGCCGACTCCAAAATGTCTCCTTGCTGTTTGTTCTCTCTCCTCGCTTTATGACTCTGAGTCAGTTGTGGTGAGTGGGTAGAGTGGTTAAATCTGATAAATGAGGCAATCTTTAAATATTAATTATGCATTAATTACATTCATAAGACAAAACAAACTCCCGGTTAAAGATTCATGAGGAGCCGGCTTGGTTTACTTCCTTTTTTTTTCGTAGTCCGATGCGATTGCAGCGAGTAACTGAAGGGTGGGATTTTGATTTCATGCAGGATAAAAACGCAAAGCAGTCATAACATTCTACATCCTACTGATGGATTCATTTGATAGGAAAGCGGCGAACTGGGAACTCTAAAGCAAAGCAGCAGAGATATGGGACGACGACACAGATATGATTGGGTCCGTGATGTCCCCAAGGTTGTCTGACCTTTGACCCCGCTTTCCCAGCTCTCCGTCTTAGGTTACAGCACATGTGGAGCGCTACGACCCCGTGACCCGCTGCTGACCTTGAGTACTTGTGGATATATTGTTGCCACTGCTTTGTCTCGAGTCCTGTTCAGATATTTTGAAGGATTTCAGCGAATTCTCAGAATGTACACCGATACGCTTCGAATTGAACACAGTCCTGCTCGGTAGAGATGCGAGATATGAGATCACTTGTAAACAGCTCTAAGAGCTAAACGCATTCGCGAACTGCTGAGCAGAGCACTTTTCTGAGAACGAAAAAAAAAAAGCAAAAAAACAAACAACACAACAGAAACCGAACACCCCTTCCTGTAAGCTTTCTCTCCACTCCTCACTCCTAAGGTCTCCTTCTCTCTCTCTCTCTCGCTCTCTCTCTCTCTCTCCTGAGCTCAGGGTACGTCCCAGCTCTAATAAATATTTCACAGGTGGAAAGTTTAGTAAACAGAGGTGCAGAGAGGCCATAGTTGCCCAAGAGATGGATCACCAGGGGACAGGAAACAGGTGGGGTGTGTGAGGATCACCCTATCATCAAGTACAGCTTTTAGGGAATGTGAATGTAACTCAAATCGTAAATGCTTAAATAACTGTAAATCATTTTTTCATTTGTGTTACTATTTATTATTATTATTATTATTATTTTTTTTTTTTTTGCTTAATGTCTCTCCTGTCTTCATGTAATAGTGGACAGAGCACAGGCCTGTAATTACTGACCATTCTGTTCCACGAGACGATCAAAGGGCTATTACTCCATGAATGCAGATCATCATCACGGCCATCACATTCATCTTTCTAAGCAGAAAATTAGTGGGCGCAACACCAGAACGAATGCTCAGTAACGTAACAAGGTGCTGCTGTGCATCAATCTACTGTTGATGCTGTGCACAGCCATTCTGACTAGAGGTTGAACTTGCTGAACTTGGGGTTAATTAATGATTTTTTGATTAAGAATACTGGATTTAAGTGCGCTTTCTTTTGGGTTTTTTTTTCCCCAGTCAGAGGTTTCATTACGGAAAGGTTAAAATAATCCGATTTTAATCATTTTGTTTTGAAACTTCTGAACGGGGAGAAATTTGGAACGGAATTAACGACACGGTAAATGATCTGTACATTTCATCATAATATATAATAATCCAATAGTAAAACTAAGGACATAAATCCAGTTAGAATTATAAATGCACTGTATCTTACCTGGTAATCATTTCATAGTATAATATTAGCAAGTTACTTTACGTGAATTAGTGTAATACATAATATAGCTTTATAAAATAAATTAAGGAAAAAAATCTTAGAAAGAACGTAGCTAATGATCTCTGTATAACAAAACATTTATCGCTAGCCATTTTGACATCATTAAATTAAATAATAGAATATCCAGAAGAGTAAAAGCGTAAAGCTAAGGATATAAACCTTTTCTTATATATAAAAGACTGACAGCCATCTGCAAATATTACATACTGTTTATCTTTATAACTGTATACATACTGTTTATACTGTATGTCATACTGTATTGTGGGTTGCTAGATTTTTATTGCCTAGACCAAAAATTGTAAAATTCAATGCCAAGGTTTTCAATTCCCACAAAACAACAACAGAAACTATTAGTGTCATTTCTTCTCCACATTCACTGTAAATATTTCCACTTTATGGTACGCTGGCATTTCATGCATTATGCATGAACCTCTGCAATGAATCAAACTTGAATGAAACTTTATTTTAAAAGTAAAACAACGATAAGATTGGCAACTCTACTGCTTGCTTCATTTGAAACTTTTAGTTGAGGATCAGACTGGACGGCTTGTGTGAGTAGTCTGGCTGTGAGGAGTGAGAACAAGAGACATGAGAGAAAGCGAGAGAGAGAGATAGCGAGATAGAGATGGAGATTGTGTGTGTGTGTGTGTGTGTGTGTGTGTGTGTGCACTGTGGTGGTGCACAGGGTGCAAACGTGGTGACAGCAGTGAGATCCGCGCTGAAACAGTAGCCGACCCCGGCGGGCGAGCCACACAGGCTGCGAGTGGGCCCTCGCTCTGGGGAGGATAATTGGAGCAGCGCAGGCAACATATGGCTAAGCAGGGGAGCCTGCTGCTGTGGCAGCTGTGGACTGGTGCTGGAGATCAGAAGCACATTAAAGAGAACGTCCCCCTCCTTCTCCTTCTTTACCCCTTCACTCACTGCTCTCTACGCCTCCTCCTCCAGTTCACATCCTCTCTCTCTGCAAACATTTAAATGACAGCTCTTAACAGACCCCCAACCCCCCCTTCAACCATCAGCGCCCGCTCGCATGCCCCCAGGCAGCTCTTAATGCAGAGGCAGAAAGAGAGAAAGAGAGAGTGCCAAGACAGAGGGTGTGTCAATAAACCTCTCTTTTTCCTCTTTTTATTTTGCCCATATCAGTAAGACGTTTTATTTTCTCATTTAAATTTTTATTCCTCTTGCACCACTCAGGCCTTTCTGCCCGTCTCAGAAACGAGCCGATAAAATATATAAGTCTTCACAAGACAAACACATCAACCTGCCTGCCGAGAGTCAGTTATGAATCTTGTAATTAGGGTTGTCGGAAATAATGAGCTAATTTTGATTAATTAATTATAGAAAAAATGACCTGTTAAAAAACAAACACATTAATCACATTGCACCTTGACCCAATACGTCAAAAATACAAAATACAACCGTCCACAGGAGCCTGGTAAACATGGCGGAAGCAGATGACTAAACGTCGTTTGAACCAGTGAATGGAAAATAGATCGTGCCCACATGGAGCCGCTGATTGGAGCAACGTTCTGTGCAATTTCCGAGACTCCATCTCCCCCTTGTGCTTTCCGGACCTGCCTGATCCATCCTGGTGTCCTACTCCTGGTCGGAGTCATCACTTGGAAACCACTTGCTCCTGTTGAGGACGGCACCATATAAACTGCCTCAACACGCACCTAGTGCTGTGAAGATGGCGTTGGACTTAAATCACCACCAACAGCCTTGCACTCAGCTCTCCCTTAGTGACTCAGCTGAGAACAGAACTCAGAACAGACTTTATGTTAAAACTATAATGAATTATGTAACTGTACCATTTTGACCATATAACACACAGTTACAGAAGTGTGTTAGTTGTAAGTGCGCTATCCAGCACCACCCAGATGAGGATGGGTTCCCTTTTGAGTCTGGTTCCTCTCAAGGTTTCTTCCCCTTGTCGTCTCAGGGAGTTTTTCCTCGCCACCGTCGCCTCATACTTGCTCATTAAGATATATATATATATATATATATATATATATATATAGATCGATAGATAGATAGATGTATAGATTCATAAGTTTATATTCATTACTTATACATGTCTGTGAAGCTGCCTTGTGCCTGTTGTTAAAAGCACTGTACAATTAAAATCAAATTGAATTTCTGCAGTAAGGAATTTTTCTACCTTTGGAGTAATTCGACCCTGAAATATCACCTCGACTTAAAGCACTTAGCCGTGAGCTCGGAGGTCAGACCTAGCTTAGCCTTTGATGCTAACGTGAGCAACCATTCTCGTCGAGTCACACACAAACAGGCGCAAACCCAGCTACCTGTGACAGATTAACCAAATCAATTGCAAAATCAAGGCAGACAGCAAATATTGATAAATGTGATTAATTTGGATGAATTTTTATCGCTTGACAGCACTGCTTTTAACATATATTCTTATACGCCAGAATGTACGCAATGTTTTTTTCCTAGTTAAAAGGCCCTCTGATTGTCTCTTTTTGCGAGAACCTTTCAAGGTTCTTCAACAGACTCAGAGGATTAAAAAGCAGAACCTTTTTGTGAAACTCCATCAGGAATTCAAGCTGATTACCTGGATTTGCTAGAAATGCCTCACAATATTACATTAACTATTGTTATTTTTTAAATACAGGACCCTATCGTATAAAATCACTTCCAGTATATGGCTCATTTGGTACCCTGTCATGCGTTATACACACGCTACATAACACGACTATGGCTCAAACTTCAATCAAACTCTATTTTAAAAGAATAACAGCAACAGAAATGTGAAAGACTGAAATTAAGAAGCCTTATAGAATAGCTGAAGAGCTGAACATATCGCTTTGTAGAATGAAACATTTAACCTATGAAAAACGAACTGGAATGAAATCCAGAGATGTGATTCCAAAGACCCAGTGATCCTATAAAGTGTTACTTAAGCTGCGTTTAATTAATCCTCGAAACTACAGACTAGAAAACTTCCAAGAAAACAACTCGGAATTCCTCCTCAAAGGAGTTTTATAAAGGTGACGTCAAATCGACACGGAACTGCGACATCATCAACAGTAAACAAAGCAGTACTTCTTTACTTTTATTGTTTTCATTATAGTATAACTATGTTTTAGGAAGCATAAAAAGGTAGAACGGAATGATCAGCTGAAAGAAAGAGCTTTAAAGAAACCCTCAAAATGAGGAAATTTGAAAAAATTGCAATACAGCACAGCAGTTTTTCCAGGGAATGTGCGTAAAGGGAAAAATGAACAAAATCTAATATTTGAATAATTGATAATGCAGCAGTGGTTAATAATTCACATGAACAAATCAGTGAATGTGACATGTTATTAATCTTTTAAGTGCACACCTTAGCAGTACAGACTAAATCTTTTGTTGGACCGTTTCTCCAGCTCAGGAAGAAAGGAGAACATCCACATCTCCTGGTCTAACAGCTACAGATATTCTCACGGACTCTCTGCCAGCATATCTAGTCATCTTCCAACAAGAAACAAAGGAACTGTCAGAAGGGACGGAGATGAATGTAGATTTGATGCTCTTAAAAAGAAAGAGATAATAACAGGCAACTGAAACGTTCACTTGGTATCTAAGTGCATATCTGCTATATGTTCCTATACGTTAGAATCGACTCAAGGAGGAATCACGTGTTGTTTTTCAACCAGGCGTATCATCCCTTCATCTGTGGAACACTCATATAGCTCGATAATATACATTAACATCTACTTTAGTATAATCTCCTGAGAATGATTTGTGCCATTCTTTATATATATATATATATATATATATATTTAAGTTCCTGGAACTCAGAGCATAAGATTTACATTTTTCTTTTAAAACAAGGTAATTTATATATTTCTTTATGAGTGCAAAATCATCCACAGGGGTGACTATAAGGCAGAAATGGATTATTACACAAATGACTGCATTTCTGTTAAATAAGAGTCAACTCTCATTTTAAACAATAAAAAAAAATCCTTGATATGAAGTTATTTCGTGAAAAATGATGTTAAATAGTAATGATTCAAATAACCGATTTTTATTTGATTAAAAATGACCGATATACTCACGAGCATTTCTTTTATTAAATTGTGCCATTTTTTAGGTTTTATCCTGACTTGTTTTTACGGAAACGTTTCCTAATTTGTCCATCATGCATTTCGACATATTTCGTTTTTTTTCTCTGGATGGAAGGAAAATGCTGCATGTTTGTCATACACCGGATTTGCATCCAATACGTTTTTTGAGGAAAAATTAAACAGTCCTAGAAAGTTGAGCTTTTTTTTTAACCCACAGTGAACCCTTACAGTAAGACGCACAACCCACAGCATGATGTAGAATCTCGGAACGGGATCTCCGTGCACGAAGCTGCGTGTGTTGTGTTACAGTGTAAGGTAACAAAGGCCTCTTGTGTTTAGCTGATTGAGCAGGAGGTGCATCTGCTCCATGATGAACTCCTCTGCCAAGCCAGGATCAGATGAAGGGGGTGAGAAAGTAAAGTAAAAGAGGAGCTAGGCACCTGAACCCCACCGTCAGCTTCCACGTCCCTATGACCCTAGTTATCGCAGAGCTTTGCCCGTTGCCAAGCACCAGCCGAGGCGTTGTCAGGCGAGTCCTGCATTATTAATGCGGCTCCGCTGAGCGCTTTCTGTCAACCACTCATTCAGCCTCAGCGTTCGAGTTGGACATTGCTTCACCAAACACTCCTGAGCAAACACACTGTCTAAAATATCATTTCTAAAGATATGTGAACCTTTTCTGTCTCTTCACTGAATTGATCTATAACATGAACGTGACTCACCTGTCGTCCGAGTGCGGCCGGGTCTTGATTTGAAAGCACCATGGTTCGAGTCTTGACCTTGACCTCATGGACAGGACCTGATGAATCTCCAGGTTCAAAACCTCCGATAAAGAATCCATGGGCAGAGAAAACGCTGGAGAAATGCTGTCATCCAAACAGAGCAAGCGCAAACGCCAACGGTCCTTTGAGAGTCAGGAGTAGCCATTCCTGCATTTCTAAACAAATGTTCAGGCAGGGCATTCTGAGGCCTAGAGAAGCACAGAGAAAACCAGCAAGAACGAGGCACCGCTTTAAAAGGCGGACGAGCGTGTGTGTGTTTGTGCAAGGGAAAGAGAGTGGCTAGAAGTTTATATGTGTTCTCCCCGAACCAGGGGACTGAATAAATAATACAATAGATATTCCTCTGATGAAGTCTCGCCGCGGCATTCATAATTATTTCATTGTTGCTGTAATGAGAGCGGTGTTCTGCTGTACCATTCAATGTCAGGTATGAGCGCTGTGCCTCCAGGTGGAGCACCGGTGCACCTACACTGATAGATAAGAACTCCAAAGGTGTTTTCACATATGGTCCTTTTTTAAAAAGACCCAAAAACTCAGTCTGCTTTAAGTGGACCAGAAAGAGGGTTTGAAAGAAAGAGAATTCTTTACGTTCACACTTTCCCAAAGTGCACTTGCTGGTTCTCTTTGTCTCTTATGAAGTCTCTGTCCACTTCCAACACACATCTTTTTTTCTTTCGGACCAATAACTGCTTAGATTTGTGGGTAGCTGACGGCCCTGACTGTCTCGAGTGCTTTTGTGCTTGTGTGTGCCTTTGTCTTGTTTTTTTCATCTTGCTCTGGGATTCTCTAGACGTCCTTTCAAAACTTCTTCACCTTATTTTATTTTTATTTTTTTAAATGGGTCAAACTCTTCAGTGTTCTAATGAACTGGTTCAAGTGATTCTCAAATTGGGGTGGATCATTTTTTTGGTACAGTGGTGGAAAGCAGATTGTCAAAATTCTTATATTTAGGGGTCCAAGCACCAAAGTCAACTCAGACCTACTGTGGTGGAAATTGTTGAAATGTTGTAGGATGAAAATGTAGTGACAGGAAGGATATAAGCCTGCGTATCTGTCAATGTGTCAGAATGCTCAAGCTGACAGAACGAACATTTTGCACTCTTGGTTGATCCTACAGGCCTGTGTACAAAATCTTTTCACATTCAAAAGGAATCGTAACGCAAATTTTTAAACTTTCCAAAATGTCAATAAAACTAGTGGTTTTAACAAAAGTGTGGCTCGGTGACCCGTGAAACCTATTCCTTTTTATTGCTTTTGCTTAAAAACTCAATTCTATGAGAATCTTCTCAGTATGTATGAGCCCTTTTCATCCAATCAAAGCAGAAGAACTCGAGGAAGAACCAGAAGAAGATGTGGTCTGTTTTCCCAGAGCTCCCTCAGGGCCAGCATTATGGCCAATCAAAGCAGAATTTCGAAGTTCCTCAAAGCCTCAGGTCAGACGAGACTCTGGAGGAACAGCCCAAAGCTGCATGCAGCGGGTGTGCTCCGTACGCTAATCCTGTTAGCATCGTGAAGAGGCGCCCACGGAGGACAATGACACCCCGACCTGCACCAGCTGGGGTTCAGAGCGCACCCCCGCAGGCCCCCAGTCTTAGAGGCAGACCCCCCCTTCCCCAGAGACCCCAGAAATGTAGTCCTCACCGTCTCGCCCTATGCTGGGGTTTTCATTTGACCACCTGCAGGAACCCTCACTGCCACAGCCGCTGGTGTGAGGAAACACCACAACAGACTGTCTCATCCATCACATATTCATATCAGACCATATCACACCACAGGTTGAGACCTAGTGACCATTTTATTATAATATAAAGTGGATTTATACGATTTTGTGAGAAATGTCTGTGATCACATGGTATTAGACGGGATTTTAGGTCGCGGTTTCTGGAACATGAGTGCATCTGGTACTAAACATTTATGCATCCAACGTTACAACAAGCCGGAGATTATTCTACTAAAGTCAGCGTGCTGAGACTCAATGCACTCTTTCTTTCCCTCTTATTTCTGTCACAATCTCATCCTTAGATGATTTATCATGAATTTAGACCTTCTTATAAATATATTTAAATTATCATATAAAAATCTTAAATTAATTATTAGTTACATTAAAGCGAACAGATTGTCCAGGTATAGAATGAGTAAATAAATAAATTAATAACATTATACTGCACCTAAATAATACCTTAAAAAAAAAAATCTTCCAACATGTTTTTAACTAATTGTTAACATTTGTTGTCTAAGATATTTAATGACCATAATTATAGAAAATATATTTTTTTTGTGCAAAATACAGCAATATGCTTGACATGCACACTTTCGGACTGATGCAGATAATTAAAACAAATGTATATTCAGTTAAAAGGAACTTCTTTTTTTTTTTTCACTGTAGTCTGGGACAGATTTTTTATTTAATGTTTCAATATGTGTTGAAATTTTGAAAGATGTACACGCAGAGACATGCTGCAGCTAAAATCACAGATATTCTAGATGCAAATGTAGAAATCTGAATAATGACTCGTTAAATTATAGTAATGGTTTCAAGTGATTTACATCATACATTTTCCTAAAAACAAGCTTAAATTGATTCTCCATAAGTGGACACTAAAGAGTTAAAGGTGCATTAGGCAGAATTTGTCATAGATTTACGTAGTTGGTGGCGATGAATAAGATTTGAATGTTTTTTTTAACTCTTTGAGCTTTGCTGCACTCCTGATCATGCACTTAAAGCTCTGCCTCTAGGACACATGCTGGTTCTTAGCATGCTAAGTAGAATTAGCATTAGCAACACCATGAAACTGTCATAACACTCACTATAAACACGCAAAATTACTCATACTGATTTATGAGGACGATCCAGAGTGCCCTTTTCGGTTGTTTTATCTTTTCAGTGAAACAAAAATCCATATACTTGATTTGCTATGTAAAGTCAGGTCTTTGAACAGTTCCAAACTTTGTACAGATTGTGTCGTTTACGGACCTCTACAGTTAGCTACGTTACATTACATTACTCCATCGTGTAAAAACAGTGCAAACACTCATTAGTTTTATGGTGTTTCTTGAGATTTAGTTTTTATTTCATAACCACGGCGTGATTTTTAGCTGAAAGGACAATTATATGGCTGCGCTGGACGCTTGCAGATTTCAGACGAAAATGGGGGCGGGGTGAAATTGGGTTCAGGAGTGCCTGTTCAAACCCTGAACACTTTTCAGACCGTTTTCCAAACAAGAAACGCACGTTAATGCTGAAGCTACTATTATTGCTTTCATCAGGTTTTCCGGATTATTTGTACTAGTAAGAAATTGCTTTTTGCACCTTTAATCTTAAAAATGACAAAAGGTCTATACTAGCCTTTTCACATTCATGTCCACTCTTACACGAGAAAAGAATAATTAACACAGCTGTGCTTTGAAGTGGTTAGCGTTCAAGCATTCCCAGTGAAACATCTTCCATATGAAAAATGAAACAATAGCAGAGCGAGACGCATTAAAGGCGGAAGACGGGAAGATAGCGGTGTACGCCGAGGCGACAGGTGATGGACACGGCCAGCTCGTGACCTGTAATTAGAAAGAAAAACTCACAATGAAAGGAATCAATAGTAGCGCATCACTCAGAATTTCAGCCTACATACAGAAAGCTACGCATAAACACATTTGGCCTCGAGCTAAAGCCATTAATATTTCAATAAATAAAGAAGAAAGGAGATCCAAGACAAATATTTAAGCTTTTTGAGCCTCTTCCTCTTTTCTGCATTTCATCTTTGGCTTCTAAACAAGCCTGCCAGTTATCAACATGCAACACATCTGTCTCAATGTGTCACCCTGCTTCTGTGGAAAACAGTTGGGAGTACAGATGAAACAGAGCCGCAATACTCTCCCCAGCTCGGGGAGGAGGAAAAAAAAACAATAAAAAATTCCTTCTTTTGCGCTGTTCTATAGCGCCAGAGACCGAAATGAAACTGAAATTTACATATCATTAATCTGCCTTCATCTGTTCACTGGTATATTTACATCATTTTGTTGTTTTTTTCTCTTTTTGTTTACTCCTGTCTCTTCATGTAGAGCAAAAAAGGATGGAAAATTTGCATGTAAATTGCGGTTATATGGAAATGTCCAAATACAAATTCTAAATTACAAATGATGGAGTACAAGTCAAGCTACTGCTATTCTTGTATCTCTATTATAATCTATAATTATCCATAACAATATTTACAGGGCTGGAAATAAATACTGAGAACTTATACTTCAGTTCCGGTATATAATGGTATACAAAAAAAATGTCAAAGTATTGCTCGATTAAAAGTGCAAGAATTCAGCCAAAAAAAAACAAAAAAAAAAACACCTCAAACGAATGTTGCTACTTTTTAACGTACTCAAGTATCAAAAAGGTAAAACATTTTTAACAGATTAAATGAAGTTAATGTTATGTTTTCATGTTTTCAAAAAACTAACTATGCTGCTTTGACTGAAGACGTAGGTTTGTTGCTCATATGAATAACTAACGCTATGTGGTTTGCTAATGAATTAATCAGAAGTAAAATACCATGCATAATATTTACCGTTAGCGAGAACATGACTCGCTACCTAGCCTAGCCGTAGTTATGTTAGCTACGTGAATCGATGCTAATCTAGACAGGAATTGGCAAAGAACACAAGCTGAAAGGTAAAAATTGAAGGCTCGTGCTAGCACTTTAGCACAAAACTTACCTCAACATGCTTTTAGATGGAGTTCATGCCTTTCACTGAGGTAAACGAGACGACTCATTTTAAACGAGTCTGTGCTTACGGTAGCATATTTAAACGTTATGTTGAGGTAGGGTAAGCGGAGGTCATCTCCAACTGCTACACCGCAGTCTGGTGGAATATGTAGCGCTAATGTGGCGAATAGCATGAGGAAATCATTTCTTCTATATATAAAACAACATCTATATATAGTGTAATCTGACTGGCTTGAGAGAAGAAGAAATCTTCGGTATTTCTTACGGGTGCCTTTAAAGTCTAAATGATAAAGAATGAAAAAAAAGTAAGTAGTTTTCTTGGAAATGTAATTAAGTAAAAGTGGAAGTATTCGATTTCAATAACAGTCAATAAATGTGCCAAAATAATACCGTATTCAGGAAAATACAGTAACAAAATACAATTGCTCAAGTATATATCGAAGAAACTTTTTTTTTAATGGTGCAGCAGTTTTTCACCATCATCATCATCATCATCATCACTGTCCTTCACCTCACCTATTTATGGTCTTAGCATGACTATGAGGTCCAATTCTTTTGGGTCACGCCTGCAGGGGTTTTGGGATGGTGAAGGATCTCAAGGCTCAGCACCTTGACTGCTCCTGAACAAGTAAACAGGCCTATACTTTAAAGCTTTTACACATCAATTTGGGAGTAGACACACTTTATGTCCAACTGCTGTAAAGCTCCTCTGCATAATTCATAAGCACTCAGTTAATCTATTGATCTGTGCTTTTCCAGCGTTTGTATGGACAGTCTTGCCTGGATGGGAAATGGCAGGTAAACCTGGGAGGGAGGACAGTGAATGAACAGAAAATGAGTGGAAGATAGATCAGGAAGGTCTGGAAGGTCAGGAAGATAGCTCTGTTTTTCGAAAAGAAAGAGAAGATTCATTGGAACAGCCTTTGTGATGTCGTCCGTGTAATAAAGCATGAGATGAAAGCGAACAGTTTTGCACGGAGCATACTGATGAACATTTTCGAAACATTCAAAGGAAGTCTTAAAGGCTTAATGTACATGAGCTTGTTCAAAATAAATACATGAAAAACACATATCAAACTAAGTAAACAATATTTCTCTTTTTTTGGTTCTTGTGGAGTTCTAATATCACCCTCAGCAAAGAAGTACATGATATCAGAAAGCATTTTGTCTGTGGAACAGAGGATCTTTGCCACGATTTGGTGTCATAGAGAACCATTGTGAAAGTTCAGCTATATACATTAGGTTCTCTGTAGAGTCCTCAGAACACTAAACCATGTTGTCCTCATTTTGCCTTGTCGGGAAATTACATTTTTTCAAAACGATTGCTCAACATGTTGTTACGCAGATGAAAATACAGTCTTAAGATTGCGTATTGCACATTATGGGCACACGTCTGTACCCATGTGCAGTTTTGCATGGGTCTGAAACAGGGATTCTTTTCCAAAACAAAGGAAAAAGACAACATGCTTCCAACATGTTTCCTTTGTGTATCCTTTGGCACTGTTGTTCTTTCCCACAACAGCTTTGTCTCTGATGCTGAGCAGGACATGGATGAGAAAATAGCGTGCTGTTAATAGCATGTTGGTTGGCAGTTTATTAGTTTATCCTTGTTCTTCAAACATGTTCCCCTGCATCATACACAATAATGTCAGGTTACATTGAAATAGACTGTAGATAAACATACTGTTCATTCTGCGATAGTAGCTCAATGTTAATTCACTAACATGCCTACTGAAAGATGTTTGGCCGATGACAGCTGTTTTTTTTTTTAATATTCCAGTTGTTATTCAGAATCCACTGACAGCTTAGCACAGCAATGAAGTACACCAAAGATCAACTTGACTGGGTTTTTTATTTGAATGTAACTCCGCCCTTATGGATGACCACACTCCAAACTTTGCACAAAATTTTCAGAATTTTGTCCTTACAACCAATGATGAACTTAAGCTCCGCTCTCTAGGATGGATCGGCGTCCAGAGTCCATCTTGTTGAACGTCAATGTGTTTTGATATTATTAAGATTCAGAAGCCAGTGAGAATTTTGACAGCAGCCAAAAAAGGTACACCAGAGTTCTAAGACTAGTTTCCAGAAATTTTGTATGTTTTGCCAATTAGTTTGAAGTATAACTAGGCAGAGCTAAATGTTGACTGCTGTGCTACCATCAATCCAGCAGTCAAGCTCATTGCACAAACACTTCCTCATTATTCTTATTCCTGCTCCTGCATTTCAGGTTATATAAATACAGTTGTTGAACTCCAGTTGTTCAATAGGGCTGTTATAAAAAATACTGTGTTTTTATCATTTCCCATTTACTAGTTACTGTAAACTAGTGCTCTTGCTTGTGCCCCTAAAAATCTATTCCATTATGGCTTCCAAATAAGCAATGCTTAGACCCCTTAAAATAATGATTAATATCTTAAAGAATATAATAGCTGCGGTGCCTAAAAACTTCCTGAACTACAACTACGGACTCTCGTGGTTCTTTTTTATGTCTGACATGATTGAATATAGCTATGACCTTTACTTACGAACGATAGAAAATCGGTTTTTACCATTTAAACAGTAATTCACTTCATTTTTCATCGATTTATATAAAATGGCTGAGTATGAAGTAAATATTTACAAACAGTCTAGGTTTCACACAACCTATTAACTAGAAGAGGAACAGCCAATACAACCAATTTCCTATTCTAGCATTAATATTCATGGGAGAAAATGTTCCATTAGGATAATCAAGCACTTTCCCAGGCTTGTTTGAAGAAAACTCGACGGATAAATGAGTGCAGATCCTTGCTTGGTAAAGGAAGCAAAGATCAGATGTGTCGAGAGAATGAGGTAGAAAGGTCACAGGTAGCATGTAGCTGCTGGCTAATAGCACATGCCTTCACAGACATTGGATCCAGTCTTTGAGCTAAAATTCTACATCCTGTATCTCTGCCTCATGTTCTCCTCTTCCTCTCTCAGTCTTTCCTTCCTGGTGTGACTGGAGTCCCCTGGTGAAGCTGGTTGCCAGGGGAGAGGTGACGGCGCTGATGTATATTTAATAAGAGGGTGCCAAGACCCTAGCGAAGAGCCAGGTATAGGAGGACAATGTCTCTGGCAGCTCTCAGTGCTCAGGTTTCCGAGTCACACTCACTGAGACTCCGTCTCCCATTGTGGACTTCTATTATCAGTGTCTGGAGTTTCAGCTCCAATTAGAGTGATGACTGTGTGGGGCTCAATACAAGCCAGAGCAAGACAGCTTGTGTGCGTCACAAAAAAGGCCTGTCTGACACACTGCCCTTTATACATGTGTATACGTGATCTATGATCTACATCTTGTTTGGCAATATTAGCTATGAGAATACTGCATGTGTATACGCAATCAACCGTGCCTTTCAGTTTGTAGTTTCTAAACTTTTTTGACTTAGCATTATGTCTACAGTTGTATAACATGACACATCATCCAGTCATTATGCAACGCCTTGATAAGGCATTTGATTTACGGTTTCATTCTTTTGACCAGTGGTTTTATGATAAATATTTCATTGTGCTCTTATCCATTTTGAGCTGTTTATACACTAATTGGGAATCCATATTGTGGTGTATACCACAAAGTAAATGGGCAATAATTAATTCATGCATGAAATTGTATGGCTTGCCATTCAGAGATGCAACTATCCGATCATCGATGTCACCTTTCACTCAAGGAATTTAAATAAGAATCACTAATAAGCAATAGAATGTATTAATGCTGACTAATATTAGGGAGATCGACATAACTGACTGCAATAGGTATAAAAGCAAAACGCTTGGGAAGTGTAATGGCATGAAGTGACGTTTGTACTGGTCCTTGGTCTGGGGAATCCTCTACATTCTTTATTAGAGATGGCATCTCTAATACTGATCTGATACTCAGGATCTGTATCAGTCTGATAGCAGGAAGAAAATTCGTGGATCAGATATTGGAGGGGAAAAAAGAATGAAATTGACTCGATCCTGTAAGAAAGTGGAAAAAATTTGAAATCTGGATTTGGGAATGATTTTTTTTGGAACCGGAAATGTTTCCATGTAAAGCTCATATATGATTATGATCATATTTTTTTTGTTTTAGGATTGATTTTTGTTATATTTATACTTTATTACATTTCTTATGTTTGCTATTTAATTGGATGAGTTTTAGTGAATTAAAAAAAAAAATCTGTATTTGAGTGTAATCCTGTTTTTGTTTTTAGTTACATAAGCCATATTTCTTCTGTATTTTTAAGTGAAGTTGTTCTTTTTTTTTTTTTTAATCATTTTAAAGCTTTTAAAGAAAGGAAAAGAAAGGTTGTTTTTAAAGAAAAAAGTACTGGATGAATATTGATATCGACTGATATTCAGACTTTCAGTATCGGTATTGTTATCGGATAAGATAAATGTGATATCGTTCAATTCCTGCTCTTTACTGCACTGGGGGTCATTGCCTGCCGTACCTGGAGCACTGTGTCATTTAGTTTAGCAGCGTGCAAGGCTCACATTTTTCAGCACCAATGAAAACACTCCATGGGTGGGACCTCCTCACAGGCCACGCCCCTTTCCTCATGACATTAATTCAGCAGCCCATCTAACTGAAAAGGTAGGAGTCACTGGACGAGCGCGTGCTCGAGCTCAATGTGGCCAATGGCGTTAGAGTAAAGTTAGAATGGGCGTGCCAGGTTTCGCCGTGTGGGCGGAGTCGGGGAAACGTTTATATTTAGACGCCTGCGTCAATACCTGGGCCGTATCAAGGCTGTTGACAGGCACAATTTGATTTTTCCACTCGGAAAGAAGACCTCCCAGGCAGGGACTGGTAGGCTACCTGTCCTCATCGTGACGTTTTCCCGACTGCGTTAAAGCTTCGTGCCAAGACATCGAGTGTAATCGGAGCAATAACGGAGTTAAACGAAAGAGGCGAGATACGACCTTCTCTGAATTCTGCAATCATGATGTCCATGAACAGCAAGCAAGCTTTCAGTATGCATCCGATTCTCCACGAGCCCAAATACGCACCCTTGCACTCCAGCTCGGAGGCGATCCGGCGGGCATGTCTGCCCACTCCGTCGGTAAGATCCGCACGCGCCTTTATCTTCATCTTATCTGACATAACGGTAGTTGTAGCCTAGTGATGACAATCAGACGTGAGTTAAAAACATTAACGTGACATTAACGTTCTTTTAAAGTGAGCAAAACTTGCAAATTACTGAAAAAGAATTATACACTGACATAAGGATGCTTTATTATATTGCCTAATAGACTATACTAGCCTATGTCTTTTTTTTTGGTGCTCAAATAACTGTCAGTGTCATGTGTGGAAATGCTGAAATAGTCTCTTATCACAGTATAATCACAGTCATTTTTTGTTGCTTTCAAACTTAAACATTATATAAATAAATGATTGCCTGGCTATTGTGAATTCACTGAAACTTAAATAGTAAATCTGTACTGCAGCGGTGAGGAACAAGTTAACTTAGGTCGAAAAGTTCCACTCCAAATTTAAAAGATAAACTTTCTTAAAAGTAGGAATCACTAATGTGAAATGTTTGGGTTTAGGGTTCTGTTAAGAAGAATTACAGCAAGAATTTACAGGTTTCTGTCGGTAAAATATAAAACACCTGCAAGATTATTTTATCTTTAGTTTGTAGAAGGGATAAAAAAATAAGAGAAAATGTGTGCACTGCTAAGAGAAATGATAGAAATTGGAGTATTTCTGGCGATAGGTATAATATTATTAAAATGATATTCTTGTTGTTTTGTTTTTATTTAATTTTATTACGTTTTTGCAAGATGTGCTTAGTAGGCTATAGTATATTTAAAAGTTGCTTTAAAGATATGTCTGGAAAGATTTTTAAAAATTACAATAGGCCTCATATAAAATAAGTGATTTTCAATATTGTATTTTCTTATATTTTGCTCTCTTTCTCACTTTTCGTAGCTGCAGGGAAACATCTTCGCCGGTTTCGATGAGACGCTGCTGCAGAGAGCCGAGGCTCTGGCCGCGGTGGACATTGTGACCCAGAAGAGCCACCCGTTCAAGCCAGACGCCACGTACCACACCATGACCACGATGACCGGCATGGCAGGCACCCCCACGTCCTCCCCGGCGCACCTGCACCACCCGTCCGTGCTCACATCTCATCATCACGCGCATCACCCGCACCACCACCAGCCGTCTCAGGGCCTGGAGGGCGACCTGCTCGAGCACCTCTCCCCCGCCATCTCGCTGGGTGGCATGCCGACCGCCGCGGACGTGGCCTCTGGCGCGTCGCACGCGCACTCGCACATGGCCGCGGCCATCAACCACGCGCAGCACCATCACCACCCGCACGCGCAGGCCGTCAACATGCACCACCCGCACCACGCCCTGGCTGCGCACGCTTCCCTTGCCAGCGTCGGCGCCGCGTCCGTGGACGTCGAGCCAGACCCCCGCGAGCTCGAGGCGTTCGCCGAGCGCTTCAAGCAGCGTCGCATTAAGCTCGGCGTGACCCAGGCAGATGTGGGCGCCGCGCTCGCTAACCTCAAAATACCCGGTGTTGGGTGCCTGAGCCAGAGCACGATCTGTCGCTTCGAGTCGCTCACGCTCTCGCACAACAACATGGTGGCGCTGAAGCCCATCCTCGAAGCGTGGCTCGAGGAGGCAGAAAGGGCGCAGCGCGAGAAGATGGCCAAGCCCGAGATCTTCAGCGGCGGCGACAAAAAGCGCAAGCGCACATCCATCGCGGCGCCGGAGAAGCGCTCGCTCGAGGCCTACTTCGCCGTTCAGCCGCGGCCCTCGTCCGAGAAGATCGCCGCCATCGCCGAGAAGCTCGACCTGAAAAAGAACGTGGTGCGCGTGTGGTTCTGCAACCAGCGGCAAAAACAGAAGCGCATGAAGTTCTCAGCGACGCACTGAACAAAACGCGCTCATTTTAATGGACATCGAGGAACCCTCAGACATCCCCAATCCCAAAAAAGAATAATTAAAACAAAAACAGAACGAAACCAAACCACGGGTCTGATAGAGAGCTCACCGAGGCGGAGCGCGTGCTGTCGGGATGTGCGCATGCAGGAGCGCAACTCCACTCATGGCGACTCGAAGAGAAGAAAAACACGGGAACGGCTCTGAAACTGGACGAAAGGAAAGAAATTAATCACTTATTGTACAAAAAATGGAAATAGAATAATAACATATTCTCTTAAATAACTCTTTTATATTGATTCATGTACATAACTGTGAATACATGACACCTCTGTGAAGATCACATCGTCCTTTTTAGGTTATTTTCTTTTTCTTTTTTTTTCGAGAAAAAAAGAAGAAAGGGTTTAAAAAGTTTGCCATTAAAAACTTTAATGTCATTCAGTGTGTTTCGGAGGAAGAGACTCGAGATCAGTCACAAGACGGAAGTACTGACATCCATTTCATGGTTTACTGTAGGGCGCTTTTATTATTTGAAACTCCCGGTTTGAACGCATCGCAATAAGAGAGAAATACGCACAGGCGAAGGCGCGCTCACACACACACACACACACACACACACACACACACACACACACACACACACACACACACACACACACACA
>JAQQZR010000011.1:1868551-1887278 GCA_030068235.1 Notoglanidium macrostoma | reverse complement strand
CACACACACACACACACACACACACACACACACACACACACACACACACACACACACACACACACACACAATACTTTTATAAATAGTAAATAGAGACATTGCAGGAATGCGAAATGTGTTAGGGAGCGAAAACCAAATCAATAGCGACAAGATGAACAAGGGAATGTATTTATAGTGTTTGAAGCATCTGGTTTGATCAGCAGAAGATTTCTGAAACAATAAACCGCACCACAAGTGTCTATTTTTCTGTTTGTAGGCTAATTAAAACACGCCGAGAAAATGAGAAACGTTGTTTGCTTATAATCAAGCCTGATAAACGACCGGCGCAGTGACGTCATAACACCCCCAAGAGAATATCAGCATAATTTTAGTGTCACGAGCCAGATCTCACAACATCAGCACGACATCCCTGCACATCCGCATTGCTGTTGACTGAACTTCCGGGTCCTGGACGGGAAATCAGTTTGTAATGCAATTTGTCAGCTCGCCTAATTCTCCTCTAAATACTATTACGGATTAAAAAACACTCGAGAGACACATACTGTATTCTCCCCTTGGGTGCAGAAACGAAATACGAGCCTGTTGTAAATGTTTGATGGGTTTAGTCGGCTTTAGTCAGGCAAAGATTCATAAAATATTGTGGAGAAAAACCCGTGTCAGGATTTAGCCCGCGTGCACGTCATGCATTTCTGAGTGTTTATACGGTCAAGGAAGAAAACTAGAATAGCAAAGACACGGTTACGGCTTTGACAGCTGGTGTCATGAGAGTATGTAATCTAAACAGCACGCTTAAGGAAGTGTTTGAAAAAACGTGGATTTAGTTTTCCACCAATCCCAACATGTGCAAGACAGATTACTATAAATGAACTGCATGTATTTATCTTTCAGTAATAAACTTCACAGAACTCACTGGACGGGTACTTTAAAGGTACTTTAAAATTCGGATTTAAAATAAATAAATAAACAAATAAAATTAGTGCAAAAGAGGTATTTTATATTTCAGGACCGTGGACAGCTCTTCAACGCGGAAATGTCTTTCCCAAAATACTCGAGTTTTTACACTAAATAGGGTACATTAAAATAAATAAATAAATAAATAAACAAATAAACAAATCTGGGTATCCTATTGTCGGAACAATTGAAAAAAAAACATTTATTAGACATCCTTATTTCTAATTTTATTCATTTATAACTAAATAAAATGTTATATTTTCCAAGACAAAAATGAAACAAATTAATAAGCTGTCTAACATTATTTTAAAGGTCTCTCATTATATATTATCTACAAATTATTCACTACAAACACATATACATCACAGTTCTAAATAAACAATAAAATATGTTTTTTTAGAACAGAAGTTGCGCGTTTTAAATTTTTTTTAAATTATTTATTATTTTATTGCTTGTGCAATCCAGTTAAGCGTTTCAGAGTAGTATAAATTATTTTGACAAGCTGTTTTAATACTTTCAGAATTGCTGATTTATTATTATTATTATTATTATTATTATTATTATTATTATTATTATTATTATTATTATTATAAAACCAGACGATCACAAATCATTTATTTAATAAATACAGTCGATCAGATATTTCCTCTTCACAGCCTAACTCCAAACATGAATAAAAATCAATCTCTGGAATTTACATAGCCAATATCTGAGGAATATCTTCAAAGAAATGTGTATAAACTCCTAAACCGTGTCCCATACATTATTCATTTTAGACTGACAACATAACATGGTCCGAGTATAAAATCTCCTTCACAGCCAGACAACAGCTAAATATATCCGTTTAGCTGAGGTACAAATTTAATGAAACTAAAAACACTGACGATCATTTATAAAGATGTGATTTTTTTTTTATTTTTTAATTCCAATAATTTATGATTCGCTGTTTGAGGTGGAAGGGATGGTGAAGATTCAGACGGACAATCTCCTGGAAGGGAGACCACACGCTGAGGTTCTTAATGTTATCTGCTAGTAGAAATATTTTAAAATGGGTACCACAGATTTCACAAATAAATATTTGTGGAAGAAAATCCGCCGCGTTTGAGATCCGACGCAGCAAAATCCTGCTTAAGAGTAATTCAGAAAATCAGACAGTTATTTAGAAAACCCATAAATAAAATACATATACACTGAGCAGTATTTGGAGGTTGAGTCCAGGAATGTTTTTGATATTTAATGCTGATATATTTAGTGATATTTAAAATACGCATTGATGTTTTGACGCATGCAAATTTAAACAAATTTAACAAATGTGGACTGAGTCAGTGTAGTGAGCCGATACTGTAAGCAGGTGAACTTGTTTAAAAACAGAGTGGTGTCCACATGCCACGCCATCATGCGCCCTACTTTTCCTCCTGTCCTGCAGAGAGGAGCGCAGAGGCGCGGCGCTTCTTTTCTCGCATACAGCCCATGAATAATGCAAGGCTCAGAGGCCGGCGAAGTTCCACTTAAATACCAATTTGCTTAACCAATGTTTCCACCCTCTGCCAGCTCCACTCAGCGCGGTGCAAAGGGGGAGCTGGACACCACTATAGGGTGCGTAATGAAAAGCAAATATCAGGGTCAGTGGGAAAGGCAGCAGCTGCAAGAGCGGAGTGGTGTAGAGAACCAGAACTGCATCAGATCCCCCTCACCACACACACACACACACACACACACACACACACACACACACACACACACACACACACACACACACACACACACATGCAACTGTCTATCCAACACGTGTGAAATGCAAATACGTGCTAAGATGCGAACAGGAAAACATTTCAACACACGGAGTAGCCATAAGAAACCTGGTTTCATCTCCACATTCTTCACATTTAGTTAATAGTTTAATGTAAATAATCTGGATTGAAGCAATGATAACTTTTTCTTTTCTGATAGCCATGCTAATACTGAAATCTCGAGAATCAGTCGATATCGATATTGATATCTGATTTTATTTTTAATTTTTTTAAACACTCCACTTAAAACAATACTGGAAAAAGGCACACAGCTAAATCTAGGACTTTCTTAAACCCAATAAAATACAGTCATGTCTCTTTATATGCAAATATTTCCAGTAAAATCAAATCCAATAATAGTTTCTATTTATTTTTTTTTACACCATGAGCTTGAATTCATTCTTTTTTCTCCACCACTGATTGATCCGAAATGAATCCCTTCTATCAGATCAGTGCCATCCCTAATAAACGGATTCAGAAATTGATTTATATTTAATTTAGTGGACATTTGCCTAATTTTTGAATTTAGATATTGTGGTTCAGATATTGCACAAGTGCAATACAGACAATAAAAAACAAACAAACAAACAAAAACGCCATTATTATTCAGAGCAACGTTTGTGATTTTATTATAAGGAAAAAAATTGCCTGTGTAAGTTATCATAATAATAGAACTACTATATTCATGGTAGTGTATATATTAAGTTATATGTTAGATGTTTTACTATATAATGTCTTTTATCCTATATGAAGCTGAGTGAGTACTAATAAGAATAAATAAATAAATAAATAATGAGTCATGATCATAATAGTTTGTTGTGAATTACATTTATTGTGAATTTGGATTCTATTGCTTGAGATTTTGTTCCTATTTAAGTCAAATTAATAACAATAACACACACATGCACACACACAATTACTGTATCTGAAACTGCATTATTTTTTGCATATAGTTGTTCCATGCACTCATTTATATGCGGTTTATGTGGAACCAGGAACAGAGCTGAACTTTTCCGCTCCCATCTAGTCTTGCCCTAAATGCTACAGGGAGCAGAGAGACACAAACCAACTGCGCCAAAGTAAACACAGCCTGCTGTCCCTCACCAATTGTTATTCATAGAACAGATGAATATTTAATATCTTCTAAGGATACCTTTTGTTAACAGAATTACCAACAAGCGCTCTGTGATGAATTCAGATTTTACTCGCAGTGCTCTGAGGCGCATGCATGCCTAAACAATAATAACAAAAAAAAGTTAAGCAAGAAAGAAGTCATGGTGATCGCTGGCTGTGTCCTGATTGGAAGTGTTGTGTTCTGTAGACTAACAGGCCGCTCCAGGGACTGTCAAGAGACCAAGGGATCAAGGGGTCTGGGAAGTAAAGACAGGTGATGAATTAAAAAAAATAATAAATGCTGTAGTAATTTGCTTGCTTGATTGGTAACTTCAATTTAATCTAAAATGCTAAACTAACACTATGAAGCCTGTAAATAATGTCAACTTGGATTTTAAAGGAAAGTTGAAGAACGAAAAGCTCTTTGACTCCAATCAGCAATCAGGATATTATTGTATACATTTCATTAATGAACCTAAATAATAATATTGAATTGTTCCTAAATTAAGTCTGTACTGGGTGTCCAGGTCACGTGCCTACACATGCACACATTATAATTCTTGTCCAAGACCAGGTAACATAGCATGCAGTATGTCATATTTAGCATGGTGTTGGTGACAAAATGTCACATTAACATACAGTACAATATGCGTATTTATATAACAGGGCGTGTTTTATAGTTTAAAAGCAACAGCGTACGTCCCTTATTCGAATTGTTCGTAATACAGTGAGCTGAGCGTCTCACTTTCTGCTAGCTGCCAAATTAGCCAGTGCAATGAATGAAACATTCAACATTTGGTTCAGAAGGGATCAAATTAGCCATCATCTCATCATTCTCATTTTTTTATTCAAGAGAACAAATGTTCATGGCAAAGATCTGGACTTGGGATTCAGCCACTGCTTCTGATAGTTGTTAAGGTGTGAGAAGTTCAACAGCAGCTGTTGAGAGGGCAGGATAACAACAGAAACGATACACCAAGTAGGACTGCAGGACTCGAGTATCAAGTATCAAGACTGATTTAGTCTTAGGCATTCGTCTTAATGTTTGTGTTGTCTTTACTTTGCAAATGCAATAAAAAAAAAAGTAATTCCTTTTTTCATCTTGAAAACAGTCTGATCATTTCTGGTTTCTGTTTCGTTACATTCTTGATTTGATTTGCTGTCACTTGGCCTTGTCCTGGTCTTAATGTCAATGCAGTATAAATGGCTAATAGCAAATCCTTATGTTGTTCCAAATACCAAAATAAAAATTCAGAAGTAGTAGTAGATTAGATTATATCGCCTTTAGACCATTACGATGATGCCAAAAAAATATATACACATTTAGAAAAGCTCAAAATCATCACATCAAACCTTTGTCACATCAACGAATTGTACCGCCAATTAATGGTCTCATGTTGCCATAGCTTATTTAGACAGACATTATTATATTTTCCAAATACAGACAGATTTATATTCATGTCTATCTAAACATCAATGGAGAAGTTTCCACAATTCCAGGCTTACAATGAAAGAATTCAAAGAAGAGTTATAATTTTACACACATTTGTATAACCTACTGATTTTAAATAGCTGTACTGTAATCTGCAAACTTCAGTCTGGATTGCCCCAGTGCTTAGGCTTCACTACCTGTCGTCCCTGTTGGGAAATATGAACATTCAGAGGAAAAACTATCTTCATGTGATATTTATTCACCTGAAATTGGATGCCTGCTTCCGTAACGTGTTTGATCATGAGAGTTAATGAAAGTAAGGCATCTCATGCACTAATTATATAAAAAAAAAAATGCAAATAAATGGTCTGATATCTTACAAATAACTTTAATAAACACCTTTTGGAGATATTGAGTCTCCTTTTTTTATGGCCAAACAAGGTTTCTTATGTGATTTTCATCGCATTATATTACTAGTAGATAAAATGTCTATGTTGACTTTATTTGATCGATTGATTGATTAATATTTTCACTTTAAACAAACACCGTGCCCTGTGTGGACGGCTGGCTGCTGTGTGGACGATTTCAACCGCATGTGACGAGCTAGACACGGCTCCGTAGCTCACATGTGAAGACTAAAACCAAGACTGTATGGTTCTATGTGGCTGTTCTACAGGGTTCTCTGGTTTCCTCCAACCTCCCAAAAACATGCCAGTTGGTGGATTAGGTGAGATGAATATCTCCTGGGTGTGAATACGAGTGTGCATGGTGCCCTGTGATGGGCTGGCATCTTACCCAGAGTGTATTCCCACCTCACATTCAGAATTCCAGGGATACGGTCCAAATTCCACCAAAACCCATAATAACAGAATAAAGTACTGAACATAATTGAGTATCCATCAGACCAGACGTTCTGTCCTAGACGTTCGCAAGGGGTCAGAAACACCGATACATGCGCATACTCTGTCTACACACAGCCAGCGTTATATAAAGAGCCGATATTTTATGAAACACTGAGCATAAATGCTTTATCTGGCATCATGACTGATGTCTTGGCGCTTTTGCAGAGTCCACTAGTGAAACAAAGAAAGAACAACACATGCAGAATAAGGGGTACTCCAGAAACAGGGTAGGGAACCACAGTAGTATGATAGCATGCCGTTGCAGAGCTGTAATGCACATACCCTTTGACAGACTAGCATATTTATTATAGTTGTTTCCAGTCTGGGATGTTGCTTGAATGTTTCGTCTACTGGGCTGCTTGCAACTCAAAACGGTCCTGCATTTACTTCAAATACTCATATTTCCCTGTACCGCCGGAGATTCACTCGACGACCTGTTGAGGCTACGGAGTGCAAAAGTCTGTTGGTTAGCTATGAAAATTTAATCAGCCTCAGTGCTTCTGGCCATAGTTTGCGGAGTAGGCGCTAATAAAACTCAGGGTTTTTTTTTTTTTAGAGGAGGAGGAGAAGGGTGTAGCTGGATTTCCCAGGCATTTCCTGTAAAGAAAAAAAGTGGAATCAAATGTGACAAAAAAAAAAAAGAAAAAGATGTGCAAGGTTATATTAAACTAGGCCCATAACACAAAAATCCACATGAAGCAGTGTGGCAGGATCAGACTGTGTGTGAGAATGTGTGAGAATTCCCAGCGTGAGGTCACACACTCACCTCATTAGTAGATAGTGGGGCACTGAGGAAAGGAGGCTTTTGATCTACATTGGCGCAGGACATTAAAAGAGCCCATTAGCTGGTAAAAAACTTACGTAATATCTCCAATTTATAATGAAAATGCGAGTTATGAGATGAAAAACCACCAGATTTAACTTCAAGAAGTTTATAGTAAGTCGGAATTTCACGCTGTTACAAAGGAAGGAGCAATTTGTTCCACGAACAGGCACTGAGAAATGCCAATGATATTTATTCATATTCATCAGGACCAATTCTGGACATATGGAGAACAACTGAGCCACACCAATTTTTATATGCAAGAATAGTATGAAGAATCAATGTTGGAAGAGGCAAAAACAGTGAATTAAACTGAACAAGAAATACATGCACAAGAAATGAAATCTCTACACAAATGATGGCGAGTGGTGCTTCTACCACATGACCGGTGATTACTTTTAAACTTGATACGCTATTCTCATCATAGCTAATAGTAACAAGTGAGCAACTTGACATATTTTAGTCTTAAGGCTCATTTATTCTCCCTTTACGTATGAAAACGAATACGTCCATTTTAAATGACGTAACCGTCACTGCCCACATACGTGCGTCCTGTTGGCATGGATGTTAAGCAATACATCCACTAGAGGGCAGCTCAGAGTCAAATGTTTCTGACAGCAGCAAACATTTCATCGGCCATTTTTCGAAGAATGAGGCAGAAGCAGAGTTAGCGTTGTAGACGCTCATAAACATGTTTAATATTTCTTACTAAATTGCATAACCACGCCTCGAAAGGTTCCACCATTTTTAAAATGTCTTTGTCTTGTCTCGCTTGAACTGCTGGCTACACGATCGCCACGATTTCCACTGGTACTGCTCCATTTTTTCCGTATCCGCAAGCTTTCAGAAACGTACACAAATACGGATGAAATGAATGCGGAGTACAGACAGGAGGCTCTGTCTATGTGTTTAACATTGAACATGAGCCTTTACCCTTCTTACTCTAGATACCAGCTAGCTAGCTAATTAGCCGCTAACTTTCAATTACGTCAGCAAGCGGAAGCAAGAAAGTGGATAAATATGATGAATTAGGTGTTTCCTCTTTTCCGTGCTTTGAATTTATACATTTTTCAGCTCCAGATAAAAATGAATCTTCTGACGTTAGTTTAGTTACTCAATGTAATTTATTTAAGTAAATCGCAGTTTCTGTTCTGTTCACACCACAAATAGGCCCTGGGACTGCCTAATACATAAACCTTTTCACCAAATGATGGACAGTGTGCTTTTGCATATCTGTTTTAAAATTCATAGGGCCCCCTGGTGGTCAGGAGGACCATAAAATGACCACTTACAGCAAGAAACAGCCCCGTTCAAAGCTGGTGCATTGTGTAAAATGAGTAAATGCAAAAACATTATTTAATAGCTTAGGTATTGTTATGATCATTAATAATTTTGTTATTACTTTATCTCCCCCATTTACCATAATTCTGCTTTTGCGTTTCCTCTTCTAATTGTTTTCTCTCTCTTGTCTGACTTTCAGTTCTCTTCAGTCTGAAAAACATGACAATTCCGAACAAGTGGTTTAGCTTCATACATTACCTGGTTCCTGGTTTCGGTTTGTACCTATCAGAGGTTTTGGGGGCCTATTAAAATTTGGGGTACCTGAACAATTGGTCTGTCTTGTGGTTACACAAGTGTCTCTGAGTCTATCATCTCCAACACAGAATCTATTGCATCCTCCGAAGCGCAGCTGCTGATGGACTATTACACTAAAGATTTACTAGATCTGCAATTATTGCTGCAGTTATTCCCAGGATTCTTATATTTACTACATGGCAGTTTCTTACTTAAAATAATGGTGGATCTATTAATTTCATTCAATCGAAGAGATGAATCAAAATCATAATCAGAAAGTGCTATTCCTGGTTGGAGGGCAGGGAGCTGGCTGTATTATAATGTGAGAATGCACTGGGTTAGAGCTCACATCCTGTTTGATTATCAAAAGCTCTTGAGTGCATTAATGCACTTCTCGATTAGCATGTTTTCTTGCATGCCACAGGCTAGAGCTCTGCTGTGCTTTTGACATGTCAGAACTCATAAAAGTCAGAGTTGCCTCAACCATATAAAAAGTGTAAGCGTGGGTGTGTGTAAACGAGAGAGAGAGGAGAGCAAGGAGAGAGATAACGCTTAAACTTCTACCTTCATCATTGAAATAACATACAATTTAAAAGGCCATAAACTGTAGCAGCATCCAATCAAAGGAATCACACAGAAAGACTGATTTGGAACCAGGAGATATGGGTTTTAATAAGATAAAAAAAAAAAAAGTATTACTGGTCCATTACATAAGATGAATAAAAGTGATGATTTTTGCATATTTCAAAACCAAGGTGATGCAATAACGTTGTCTGACATCATGAAACTTGAATTGCACAAAACGTCTGTGTGAAGAGCCAAGAAGGACCCAGGCTCATTTCACAGAAATGCAAGTATGCAAGATTTATGCCTCTGATTTCCTGAGAATCAGCTACACATTTTCTGCTAAATATTTCAGCCCTCCTTGCTCCTTGTATTAGAAGCAAGCTTTCTAACACAGTGCTCATTCAGACTCGACAGAGTTACGCCGTGCTATGAGACATGACAGATCCTAATTTGCGTGCCTTAGTGTAAGCAAAATCTTATTGAATATAAGTTTGGTGGTAAGCCTTGAGTAAAGTACAAAGTGCTGCTAAAAAGCCTGCGTTCTTTCATTTGCATTATATTCGGGTAGCTCCCAACCCTTCAGGTGGATAAAAAAAAATTCTTATGAAATGAGAGAACAACTCGAGAAGGGGGTAGGTCTCTAGGCATATCAACACCCATCCACTTGTTATATCTCAAGATGTCTCTAAAAAGAAGAAGAATCGTGGAAAAATGCAGAGAAGGGCGAAAACATCCAAAAGGAACGCGAAAGAGAAAGAAAGAGGCAGCGATCAAGCCATGGAGGATTAAAAAACAAAACAAAACAAACAAACAAAAAAAAACAAGGGGAATACAATAAAAATTCCCTTTACCTTTCCTTATACTCCCAACCCCATTATTTCTCCTGCATTACTTTCTTCTGAAATCACCCTGAGGCTAAGCACTCTCCTGGGTGGCTAGCCTGGAGCCAGCCTTGTTTTCACACACTGGTAATAATTTCACTGGCGGAGAATGAAGGCTTTTAAAAGATCCTCCTTCTCCCCCCACAGCCGCCAACCCCTTACTTTCCACCTCCTTATCCAGGGTTTTTTCAGAGCAACTGCATGTGCCTTGCAACAACTGAACTTATTTTTTTCCCAAATTTTTACCCGCCTCCTGCCTGCTCTATTCTCTCTGGCTCACCCTGCTCAAACTCCCCAACACATTCCTCCCAAGGCTGTCATCAGAAGCAGGACTCATGGACTGCTGTTTCTCAAGGAGGCCAGATTGGGGAGGAGGAGTGAACTTGGGTCTTCTGTAGATTCATGCATTTTGTAGAGAGATACAGCGCAATCCGCTGTCCAATTTGAGGCTGCCACCTTCAGTATGCAGTTTTATGCCTCCACCTACACATCAAATCTTCTCTCCTGACATGATTTTTTAATCTTGCTTTACCAGCTGTCTGCTGCGATGGAGCTAGGAGCTGGAGTTTGAGAGGTTTGCATATTGCATCCAGGACTAATAAAGTGGAAACATGGCCAGAAAAAGTGATCAAACTACTTATGTTTCTTTTCTGGCACCTAAAATTCCACTCAATTAGGTTCATGAAAAAATAGGTGACAATTATTTAACAGTTCTTGTATGTACAGCAATATCAAAAACTGAAGTACACCAATAAACAAAACCTGAAAACTCTTTGATTGATATTGACACTATATTAGTTGTACAACATTACTATAGATTATTATTATAGATCATGGATTATTACAGATAAATAGATGCAGTAAAGAAAAGGTTCCTCAAATGGTTCTTTGAACATTTAGCTTCTTGAACTGGCTGTGCTTAGTAGCCTCTCGGATAGGGATATACTTTGCTAAAACCTTTTCTTCGGAAGGAAAACCCTTGAGGGTTCAAGATAGTTGGATAGATGGGTGGATGGATGAATAGATTGATGGATAGGTGGGGTCAGGTGAATGAGAGAGAGGTGTATGAATTGGTAAATGGATTGATGGCTGGTGAGTGGTTGTGCAGATCTATGGGTGGGTGAGAGGAAAGGTAAGTCACTGGATAGATGAATAGATAGATGAATATTTGGGTGGATATGTAGATAGATGGATGGGTGGGTGAATGGATGGATTGATGGATAAGTGGAAGAAAGTTTGATTGGTGGGTTGATGGATGGATGATTTGTGGATGGATGAATGGATGGACAAATGGATGGATGCATAGAGATGGATGGATGGGTTCATGGGTGAGAGGTTATATGGATCTATGTGTGGGTGAGAGGAATGATGAGAAGCTGGATAGATGGATGGTTTGTGGATGGATGGATGGATGGATGGATGGACTAATGGATGGACAGGTAGGTGGATGGGTGGATTGATGGATAGGTGGAAGGAAGGTGGATGCATGGATGGTTCGTGGATGGATGGATGGATGAATGGACAGATGGAGATAGGTGAATAGGTACGTAGATGGATAGGTGGGTGGATAGATGAATTGATGTACTAATGGATGGACAAGTGGGTGGATGGATAGATGGACATATGGAGGGATGAATGGATGGACAAATGGATGGATGCATAGAGATGGATGGATGGGTTCGTGGGTGAGTGGTTATATGGATCTATGTGTGGGTGAGAGGAATGATGAGAAGCTGGATAGATGGATGTATGGATGGTTTGTGGATGGATGGATGGATGGATGGAGATGCCTGAATAGGTATATAGATGGATGGGTGGGTGGATGGATGGATTGATGGACTGATGGATGGACAGGTAGGTGGGTGGGTGGATTGATGGATAGGTGGAAGGAAGGTGGATGGATGGATGGTTTGTGGATGGATGGATGGATGGGTGAATGGACAGATGGAGATGGATGAATAGGTATGTAGATGGATGGGTGGGTGGATAGATGGATTGATGTACTAATGGATGGACGAGTGGGTGGATGGATAGATGGACAGATGGATGGACTAATGGATGGACAGATGGGTAGATGGGTGGATGGACAGATGGATGGATGATGTAAGAAGGGTTTTTTTCTCTAACACAGTACCTACTGTATATTGTAAGTCATTACTGTATAGATGATTTGTGACCTTACAGATGTCTCACTGAGGATTTTACTGACTCAGTCACAGTGTGTGTTCCAACCAAATATTTTTACAGTGCTCCTGTCAAATGATTTTATATTTGAAATTCAACATTTCAGAAAGAGCTTTCAATTTTCTATAGCCCTCGCAGCAGTACGCTGGCTGGACCTAGATGGTTGTAGTACGAAGTCTTCAGCTTTATTGGCACCCAGACCGGTGACAAGTACTGAGGATTGATCATCACTATGACGCTGCATCAAGCGAGCGATGTGTGTAACACAAATGTGTATTGATTGTGCTGTCTTCTCCGCGACACAGGCTGGATACAGGGGCAGCTTAGCCACCGCCGTCCCGCCAGCGAAAGAAAGATCTTTTATTTAGCGTTTGCTCCAGTTGGCTCCTGCTCATGAATTATGCAGCGTCAGGCCCCTGTAACAAGCTCCAGCTCAACTCTACACCTTGTGTGTGGCTTAAAATATAGATAAAAGCTGAACAGCGAGCTACAAACGCCATGTTTTTTTTCTCTCCTCAGGACAGAAGAAAGTCAGCAAAGGCGGAGGTTCACGGCAATTAAGAGAGACTGCAGCACAGCAGGTCCAGATCAGTTCTCTCCCTGGTGCACTCTGCATGGAGCGAGCCAAACACTCGCTGAATGAATCAAACAAAAATCATTAACAGAGGCTTGTGTGTGTGTGTGTGATTGTTGCACGTACCTGTTTTATCTCATGCTGGGGTAAAAATGTTGTTTCTCAAGAAAGCCAAGATTTAAATTGAAAGCTATGACATTATCATTGTCATCTACATCTTGACTGTGGTGATGAGTGACACACCATTTTATCATGTACAGGAAAATGTTTGAGTTTATTCATTTGCTTGGCATGGACCTGCTCCAGTTTCTGTGCAGCACAAGTATTTATATTAAAAGTATTCAAACTTTTTTCTCATGAGACTCACTTCCTAGTTCTTTCTCCAAGAAAAACAAACTTGCCAATGCTCAAACTACTGCTGTGTATAGGTCTTCTCATTTGCCCAGAGGTAAATGAATATAAAACAGTTTAAAATAATGGGATAAAATAAAATAACACCACATAAAAATAAGAGCTTTATAATATACCAGACCTGCCAGCCTGTCAATCATGTGAAGTCCAACACTCTAAGTGTGTGTGTGTGTGTGTGTGTGTGTGTGTACTTTTCCTATCCTACAAATGTTCCCTACAAACTGTTAAATTGTGTAATCTTACTCATAAAAGCTGTAAAATCCTTCCACACGGCCCATATTTTCTTCTTGATCTGCTGCTCAACGTATTTGTACATGTCTTAGCGCTGACCAATTTCATTACCATTAAAACAAGTGGTTAGATGTTAAATTTGACATTTTTCAGTTGCATCCCTAATAAACACTGTATAGTTAACTAACGTTAACCATACTTATTTAATCTTAGTGAAAATACATTGATTCAGTTTTATTTTCATATATTTTGTATTTTGTATATATTTTTTTAGTTTATATTCACACTTAATATCACATTAATGAACTCAGAATTCTCAAGCTAAAACATTACTAAGAGCGGAAAGTGGGCGGGGCTTCCAAGGGATCAGGTAATAACAGAGAGTTCAAAACAAGTACTTAAACAGATATGTTGATTTTATTTAGGGAAAAATGGCTCGTTTTGAGGTTTTGGATCCCAGTGTATAATTCCGATTATAAAAATGTGACCAATTTCCTGATACAGAATCCTACCCGAGGCTGAAAAGGTGTGTCATAGCAGCGTATCTAGTTTTTAGTTCCATGTGACAGTACACTAAGAGAGAGCATCTGCTTCCAGCCATCTCCATCAACATTTCAAGTTGACATATTTATACCAAAATCAACATTTAATCAAAATGGCTATCCTTCCTTTCAAGTCTAGAAAGAATCATTTTCTCCCCCAAAGCGCAGAATAATGCAATTCGGGTAAAAAAAAAAAATAGGTCCGGATGATCAAGATACCTTTCTTTCCCTCCAAAAAGTACCTTAAAAGTGAAGCAGTGACCTAAATAAAGTGAGTGAGTGCGGATCATTCCCTTCCACGCTGGACCTCCCTTATCTTTTTTACATAAATGGACCGCATAATGAACTCTGAAGATAAATAATATATTGCAAAGCAATGAATTCACACAGATCTGATGGTGGTTCATTAATTTATTGATCAACCTGTGTGCAATAACAGGGAGAGTTAAACGTCAATCAGACAATATCAGTCCCTTACATGCACATCAGAGAGAGATTTTAATTTCCTAAGTAGACGGTTTGCAAGATCAAGTAACAAACTTATGTATTATGAAGATATTGAGCACTTTTAGAAGGAAGTTGATGGTAGGCTTCCTTAATGTGTTCAATGAAATGGTGTTCAATTAAATAGCAAACAGGTATTAGAAACCATCATTTTGATTAAGTTAGTGAGTAATTTATCTTAAGTAAAACATCCTGATAGATTATTACCTCCTCCGAAACGCTACCATTTTGCATTTAGAACAAAATGATCCCAGTAATTGTACAACATCCGTGAGGAACTTTGCTCCAACAATTATTAATCATTTTTCTTGCAATTCATCTCTGAGCAAAAAAAAAAAAAACCCAAACTGAATTCCAGAGCGAACGAAAAAAGAAAATGCATGACGGACAAAAAACAAGGCACAAAAAACTTCCCTTTAATATTTATGGTGCAGTCTACATGCCAAAATAATACCAGCGTTTAGAGGAAAGATCTTGCACTTTCAGAGGTCCTTCATCATCTTCAAACCGACATGTCTATCTCTGATGTTGAAATGCATTGCCGCTTCTTCTGCTGATGATGGCACATGTGTGTCTGAAGCCTCAGCCTGATCAGACGGAACTCCTTCACACAGACTCTGACAGGAGTGGGAAAAGTACTATCAATTATCAATACAATGTTTAAACCTGAGAGTAGGCAAATATGCTGAAAAATCTGTAAAGAGATCTTAAAGAGTAAAAAAATATATGTTGATTTACAGATCACTTTTTTGCCTAGGTTCATGCACACATTATATCCCATAGGCCCAGCTAAATTACTACTTCTGGCTAAAAAAAAAAAAAAGGTAAATGTTTTAACTGAGTAAATGAAATTAGTCTCTTATTGGAAAGCACTTATGCGCATTTGCCTGAAAACATCAATCCAGTCTCTGTAGGTTTACCGCACATATGCATGACTTATGATAAGTAGTTTGCAAATGAATTACTGAATAGTAAAATATCCTGTATTTACGCTTTAATATTTACCTTTATCTAGACTTTGACTTTTACATTAGCTACTGGAATGGATGCTGCATTATATACGAGTCATTGCTTACTCCAGCATCCTGGAGCATATCTTTAGACGCACATAGACAGCTAAAGTGCTAACTACGCTATATTGTTTAGCATGAGAAGGTCAGAGGTGATGATAAACTGGTATCATTCTTTATAGTTTTCTTTCTACGTTGATGAATTTGATTCTTATTGGCTGGACGAGATAAGAAAAGACCTTTGCAATTTGTAACCAGTACTTTTTGAAAGTCTAAATAATGCAAGGAAATGTAATCTAGGGCAATATTTGAACTTCAATAAAGTATAAATATGCCAAAATAATAATAACTTAAGGACGGTTACTCAGGTATCTTCCACCCCTGGACACCAGAACTGAGTTTAGCTCTATCAGCATGAGTAAAGAGCACCAGCAAGGAGCTGTTTCATGCTGTTCTGGGATCAACTATATAAATTTCAGATCTCCGTGTCCTCGAATACATTTGGGAGTCAGTGAAGGACAGTCCAGATGTGAAGCTGCACCAGAGGAACATTAACTTTATACACATCTGCCACCGTAAACCTAGAGCGTTAAAGTGGTCACAACTGGGCAGAGCCTCGGCAGACAGAACCCATTAGTCCAAGCCTTCTAGATAACAAGTATCTGAAGATAAAACACTTCTACCGCACTTACAGAATTCATTTACTGTATTATGGGCAGCGTCCATGACCTCATTTTCAGAGCGCTTCCAGAACGCTTCTCTCAAGAGCTTATTGCTCCCAGGTTAAAAAAACGCATTCCTTCACTTCATGTCAAATCTCTATATATTTTAAAAAGGTCAGCTAGAATGATGGAAAGAAATCACGTTCTATCATTGGCAGCAGCTCTCGACATAGGAATTGATATACCTTGGAAAAGAAGAGTCTGCGTGCATGACATGAGAAAGCAGCAGGGTGAAAAACACCAACTGGTGCTAGAGGAGCTGCGTCTGGATGATGCCCGATTACCCAAGGCTTATTTCAGACAGGACAGGATCATAAATAACTGGGTTGTCAGTGACAGAAAGGATCAGCCATTGTTGACAGCGTTGACATGCAGGGCGTAAGTCCCGTTGTTGATTTTGACTGGTCGGCGGTGTTCCAAAAGGTGGACTATTTTCATTTGAAATGCACCCTGAGTGCAGCGGTAATAAAAGCTGCACGCTGAGGGTATTTTTGAGCTGACGACATCGAGCGATGTCAACGTTGAATTTTATAGGATTGTATATAAAAGCTCAAAAAGTGCTTTTGGTGGCCTTTAAGGGGTTTCCTTTTTTTCAAGTTGGCTTGAAGAGACACTTCAATTTAGCTATACTTTGTCTTAATACATCAACATTCTGGCTGAGATATAACTCATATAGCACACACACACACACACACACACACACACACACACACACAGATATACACACACGTTCTCGGGCTGCCCAGCACACTGTGGTCTAGAGTGGAGGCACGGTCGGCCCCGTCACCTGCAGCAACACTACTTGCTCTGAATTATTAATCCCTAATATCATTATGTAGTCACTACTTGTCATAACAATCTAGGCTGGCAGAGAGAAACTCAATCTGCTGCGGCCCGCACAGACAATGCCTATTAATTATTGATATGGACTAATTGGCTACAGGGTTTGTGGGGCACAGTTACTTTTGTTCTTCCCACTGCTTGCACCGATCCTTCAAGAAACAATATTATCAGAGGCCCACCTCCCCCTTGGCCCCATGTCAATGAATTAGCAGCTGTGTTGGCCTTCTACCCTTCCCACTCCCCGACCATCTTACAGAGGATTTATGATACATTTTTTTTCCCAGACTTCTGCCCTCTCAGTAGCCGTGCCAACCTGATATTTAATGTTGGATAATTAATCTAAGCCAAAGTTCCCATGCCTGGCTCACTATGCAACTAAGTTGGGTTTCCAAATAGATGTACGTAATAAATTAGCATCTCAAGTCAAGTGAAGAAATATTTCATATTTCCAAGGAACAAATTCAGAAAGGTCTAAGGGTTAGCTGATTAGCTTAAATAATGGATGAACCTGGAGTGTGGTAGTGAGATTGTTCTTCCTTCACCGTTATTCTAGCAGATACGAGTCTGGACATAGCAGCTCCAAAATCAGAATACATGCATGAACATTTCTGCACTTGTCAGTAAACCTCCCATATACTGTATATAATCTCACGTCTACCCTAATTTGTTTCACTTTGTAGTGATTGCACGAGTAGTTGATTAGTTGTCTTTTCCCTGAAGTACAAACTGGTTCAGGACATTATTATTTTAGCTAATTTTATTAGGTCAGCGCAGTTAAATGCTGATAACTGCAACCTGCCCTTTAATTAAAGGTCCACTATGTAGGATTCAGGGGGATCTTTTAGCAGAAATGGAGTAGAGTATTCATAAATATGTTGTCATTAGTGTAATTAGCTGTAACTATGAATCGTGTTTCCGTAAGCTCAGAACGAGCCCTTTATATCTACATAGGGAGCGGGTCCACCTCTACAGAGCCGCCATGTTGCGCCGCTACAGAAGCCCAGAACGGACAAACCTCTAAAGAGTGATACAAATTATACAACATCTATACAGATTACAGCATGAATCTGGAAGGATGCACCGGAAGGATGACAAAGAAGAAAGGAAGAAAAGGAAGAAGAAAGAAGAGGAATCAGTGTTTGCCGGAGATGGATAACAAGTTTGAGAAGCCAAATTTTGAAAAATGGAGGATCATACTTATTATTTAGCACGCAAGACGCAAGAGAGTGTGAATGTAAGAACTTGGAAGAATGCTACGGGCTCCTGACAGCCACCGTACGCTCTAATACACGCTCGGAAAGGGAGGGGTAGGGGAGGGGCAATCAGAGGGTTGCAATCAACTGAATCCTATATAGTGGACCTTTAAATCCTTACACACGTTATACGTATATTACATTTCCAACATCAATGTTCTTTATGCTTTATGCATCTTTCAGAGGTACTTGGGTTGGCTCTTTCAGTATTTATTTACAAAAAAAAACACCTCACTGGCCTGCATGCTTCTTACCTTATTACTTGCCAAAAGAGTTTTTAGACTGATGGTATTCTTAGCCTGGATCCTAGTGAACCAGTATCAGAATGTATTTACTGATTTACTCACAGCAAGAAGGTCCTGGGTTCGATCCCCGGGTCACCCAGGGTACCTTTCTGTGTGGAGTTTGCATGTTCTCCC